>CM027875.1:46252297-46519453 GCA_016097615.1 Eucalyptus dawsonii | reverse complement strand
GTAACTTATAAATGATAGATGGAAGACTAACCGGGTTCTTGCATGCACTCAATCATTCTCTTTTAAAGAGACAAGATTTTCTGATGCGGGAGTTCTTTAATAGCGGTCCCATGTAAGTGAAGCGATTATAGGGCTTCGAGTTTATGTGGAATATGAAGGCCTTTCAAACTTTGTGCAATTTGCCAAGTGAGAGTTTGAAGATTTTTTTATTTGAAGCTCATTTGGAAAAGCACTAAATTCAGAGCACCCGAAAGTTAACACTCGTAACTTGTCATGATATGCAAAGGGACTCGTGGGCTTCTACCAAGTTTTTGCAATTCTGAAAATTCAATTCCTCGAGATTTGGAGTATATGATAGGTCGAGGACTACGAACCAGCCACTCCGATGGCAGAAAGTAATGTACTTCAAATTTTGAAATCTGCAAATACAGCGAAAACAACTTTTGATAAACATTTTGAAATGGACAAAAAGGGATGTTTGAATGATGTTGTTTCTTTACATTTAAACCGTGGGATTCCCATTTGAGAATAAGTTGCTACTGAAGCGTATCCATCTTACTGATCTTTGAAGAAATTATTATATTTTAGCTCGTTGATCATGAGCAATTTGTTTATTTAATGTAGAGGTGATGCCATACGAGTCTACAAATAGGCCTCTGCTTCTTCTTGTACATAGGCGGGGACTAAAACTCATGAAATGATGGAAAAACAATACCGGAAGTCATTCACGTTGTCCATGTATTAATAATGTCATAATTGATTTTTAGGGGCTTCGCTTGATTGAGGTTAATTAATTTCACTCACACTTAGCGCATGGAGGAGGTGGGTTTCTCATGGAAAGGATATGTCACAATTACATATCCTTCACTGTTATATGATCAATATTGACCGGGTGAATATGTCATGATTACATATGCTAAGGCCACAACCTCTTCATGTGGAAGTAAGGAGCTTCGGTGTGCAACTTGGAACCTCTTGTATAGGTTTTTGAGTAAATTTTCTAATATATTAGTGAATTTTCATTTAAAGTTACTATAAACTGATTTCTTATAAATCATATGTTATATTTATTTATTACTAAACACTTTCAAACTTTACGGTAATTACTAGAATATATATTTGGGAGCAAAGCTTGCACAAAGTGATGTGAGGCGGCACCACTTTTACGACTAGGCTTTATCGTTGACAACTACTATGTTTTACATTTTAGATATTATTTCAAAGAATTGAATAAAATATAGGTACACAATATAAAAAAAAATCAAAGATAAAATTCTGTTAGACATTATAAAATAAAAAAATTAGAACTAATACCATTAGAAATTTCAAATCATTACGTAGATTTACTCTAAACCAATTTTCATTTCACAAAAATCCTAAATTTGTACCACTATAACACAGTCACCTAGACTAATTTTCTTCTAATAGAAGAATTTCAATCTAGTACTCCCCCATCCAAATCTGCCATCCATTAGTGGATGAAAATTAATTTGGGATAACAATGTGTCGCGTGTCATGCATGTGGCAATCACAAAATATAAGTGAAGTGTCATATGGCGAGCATGTGAATGTAGGCCACATGACAAAACTATGTCACGCGTTATGCCACGTGACAAACATAGAAACAGTGAGGTGCCACATGGCAAGCGCCAATGTGGGCCATGTGACAAGACTATTCCACGTGTGATGTCATATGGCAATCACAAAAATGAAGTGAAGTACCATGTGACAAGCATAGGAATGAAGACTTCTGCTAGGTCTGGCTTTAACTATACATCGTAGATGAATAGGGGATATGAATGCTTTCACAATGTACTTGCGTAAAGATTAATAAACTTTATTTATTTTATTTTTTTTGAAGTCATGCAAGGACTTAATGCTACTTTTGAAAAACATTCAGAAAGAAAATAAAAATTTCATATACTCATTTCAAAGTCCGGCACTAACTTTCTATTAAGAAACTAGTGGAGTGCCACTCTTGGATCACTCACATTGATTTAGTTGTGCACACATTACCGGCAAAGTTCCTAATAAAAACTCTATTAGAAGGGCTGCTCCTTAAGAAATGATTTAAGCAACTAACAATGCCTTACTTGTGTTAAAACCTTCGACTTAACTAATTTTGTTGATCTTTGGGTACGTGGCCTACCACTAAACCAGCCACTTCTTGTGTGTTTTTATTTCTACATACGTGTCAACGGGTAGGTTTGTCATATTTTTTATTTCCTTTTTGTTTGATCACTATACAATTTTTTTTTTTAAATAATAAAGTTCTTACGTAAACAACCGACAGCAAATTGCATTTTGAATTTCTCCACTAGGTAGATTTGATTTGATTTTAAAATATATCTATGTTAATAGTTAGAGATATTAAGTTTAAAAGTATTTAACCTTTATCTATCTGTATATAAGGTAAAGATGATCGCCTACTTTAAAATATTTCAATCTTTTTCCTTTTTATATTCCTTCCATCAAATATCCTCAATTACTTATTCTACAGATATTATATAATGGACATGTATACATGAGATTGATTATTTTGTTTTTTTATCTCTCGCTATTTCAATATGAATAGTTGAATTTTCTAATAATGCAATGGCCTTCATATAAAACAAAAAAAATCAGATCTTGCAATATCTTTCTCTTTCCACATATATGTATAAAACTTCTTTGTATTGTGTATTTTATTAACAAAAATGTCTCCATTGAGTACTTCTAATGAAGTTCTTCGCTTACATTATCAAATGTCAATTTTTGCTTCACATAAAAATATCTCTAACGGAGTAATTAGGGTCATTTTGAAAGAAAATAGCGAAGTGGTGCTTGAAACAGAGGAACACCACTTCCTTTCACGTACTAGTACATACGATATGCATCTACATATAAAATTAAGTAGATAATAAAAAGGTCTATGTTGGTAATGCTCACCTTAAATTGTTTGAGAACTCTGTGATATTGAGTCCCACTAATTTCTTTGGACCGGAGGAAAATTTTGGAATCTGATAAGCCCATCCAGGCCATTCAAACCATCTTAGCTCATTAGGAAGACATATAGGACCTTGGAAAGAAACATTGTGCACGATGAGCATTCTCAACCTTCTCATTTTGTGAAAACATCATAGACTGATACGCATCTCTGTTGGCTCGGGTAGTTCCAACACTATGGCTTTTATAGGAAAATCTCCCTATACATACAAGATTATTTAGGTTATGCATTTTTTAGTAATAAGAGTAAAAAATCACTAGTAAAATTTTTGATCTTATTCGCAAGTCTTACCATGTCACGTGACAGAACATCAACAACATCATCATACAACCATAGTCTCTTTGCGTCTTCCGGGATCATCTCGACATTCTTGGTTCACAATATCTTTACCCATTGCTTGAATCAAGTCATGCACTTTTAGGATTCTATGCTCAAAGCGTATCCAAGGACCTCTTAATGAGAGTATCAAATCCTACGGTTGTTAGAAGATCGCAACTATCGAGAACTTTCTTTGTATACTCTCTTGTCCACCCATTAGAGAAGCAGGCAATATGCAGAAAGATCTCTTTCTCATTTTCATCTAGTCCATCATAACTCACTTTAAGCACATTATTAATTTTCTTGTCAGGAATCTAGAAAGTTTCATTAGTGTACTTTCCCATACATCTTCTGTTGTACCATAATAAGGAACCTAGCACCACAAGTGCTAAGGAAGGCCTTTAGCATAATCTAAAACCTTGTCCACTAGATCTGTTCTGATTTGGTGTGTTTGAAAAGCATGCTTAGTAAGTAAGATCACGAGCTTGATTGTCATCAAGTGCTTCAACTTCATACACACGATCTTGATCTATCTGGTGACAAGTTAGCAAATGTTTATCTCTTGTGGTAACGATGATCCTACTTCCATTACCAAACCACATGCAGCTTTCAAAGTATTCAACTGGCGCAAGTCATCCACATCATCAAGGATGAGGAGAACTTTTTTGCGACCTAGTCGTTGTATTAGCTGAATACCTCCATCAACATTGGATACTTTTAACCTTTGTTGTGGTAATAGTATATCATTTAGTAATATTTCTTGCAAAGTATCTAAACCCTTGGTACCTTCTGAAGTTTCTCGAACATTTTCTAGAAAACATGAACCCTCAAATTTTTCTGAATATAGCATTGTAAAGAGCTTTCGCTAAACTTGTCTTCCCTATACCTCCCATGTCCCCAAATTCCCACCATGAGAACACCATCATCAGACTCAAGATTTAACATAGATTTCAGCTTAACAACTCGAAAGTCTATCCCAACCGGATGTAGCAACATGCAAAGGTGTTTGGGCTAGGTAAAGTGGAGATCTTCTTCACAATTTCTTGAATAAGCTCGACTCGTCTCGACAAAAACAAAAAAGAAGTTGTAGCATCATTTTTAGGGATTTGAATAAGCAAATAACGAGCAAATCTAGCTAACAATGACAGCGGTGCGTCGCATTTTCAGATAATCACAACCGAAACAAGATGTATTCCCACCAAGTTGAATTAGAACTCGAAAGGCCCCACACCAATCAAAATAAATTCAAGGTTCTGACTTTTAGTTTTCCAAGTGAACTTGTTCGTTTGATTTATACATGGCGATTTACTTATTTTTCGTTCCGACTATTATATGTGATTTATTTATGCTCTTAATCAAGCGTTATATTGGACTTTAAAACGGTTATTAAGATTTCAATTCCGAAACTTTTAAATTCCCTGAAGCACGATATTATTGCTTCACGTGGCCTCTAAACACTAATTATCTTGTATCACGCGTTACCCAAACTTTTGATTCTTCAAGAAATAGGTAAACACAATAACACTATGTAACATTTTGTCCTATGTCGTCAAGTTTTAATCTTTTATTCTGTTCAAATGAGTCAAAGTAAATTTTTCAGCCGATAAAGTCCCGGGGTTGATTTTCTATTATTGAAAAAAGCCAAGTGTACGATTTCTATGGATAGCCACATGTGACTTTTCGAACTCAAAATTCCAGTTGTAATGAGTTTAGGACGTGGTCAACCAAATTCGAAAATCTATGGAACTCAATTTTACCAAAATGGAAACGAAAATACTTGATAGCCCACTGGAGAAAAATGTTAGAACTTTTATTACGCTTCGAGGGAGGGCGACAAGGATCCTAAAGAAAAAGCTATAGACCTTCAATGAAACAGGCTTAGTAAAATCTAAAGACAGGATTATATTAGGAGGGGGACAAGGATCCTGAAGAAAGAGCTACAGACCTTACCCGAATTAAACAGGGCTTAGCAAAAGCTAAAGGCAGGATTATACTGTTGGATGCCTAAAAATAGGTTTCTTTTCGTGCTAGTGAATTTTAATATATATTGGTAACTGTCAAAAAAATGTCGATGAAAAAAGATCAGTAATTTTTTCTTTCATGCAACTTGTTAGTAACTTACCAATGATTTTATGAAATCACAAACTTCTTTATAATTTGCACATTACCCATTTCGTACTAACTTACTAAATTTGATTTGCATAAGTCCTGGCCTCGAATTTACTAACTTTTATTTAAAATTACTAACACAAATTAGAGTGATTTACCATCTTTGATCATATCAAATAATTATCAACTAGTTTTGGAATATCAACTCTCACCTTAATTTACTTACCAACGTTTACTTGTTCATGAATTTGCCAACTTTTCTATTGGTTTACCAATACTCATTTGAGTTGCTTACTCATTTTTGAAATTGTCAACCTTAATTAAAGTGATTTGTCAATTTTCTTCAATTAAGTTACTACTGATTTTTGATTAACAATTCTCATTTGAGTTACTAGCCAAGTTTATTTTTCTATTAATTAGCAATTTTTTCCTAATATTTTGCCATATTTTATTTATCTTTCTAAATTACACTTAGATTCACCAATTCTTTACTGAAATTACGAACTTAAACTTAAGCAACTTCAGAATTTTCAGGAATCATAAGATGAAGCATTTTCATATACTTACAATCATGTGTGCATTGATTTATTTATATATCTATTTTTTAGAAAAATTATCTTTATATTTACTTGTAAAGATCATTTTTCTTACACAAATTATGGACTATACTCTACTTACCTATCACTCAAATGCCACCCGGACAAGTTGCCGACGTTGAGAAGAGCTGTCTTCCACCTCTTCAATTTTCCGAATCCTTCCCGAACTTGAACTCGTGCTTAGCCATAGCTTTCGATAACTCTTTCTACCTCTTCTCACTTCTTTTTGGGTCCACTTTATAAAACACTTTGGTAGAACGGGGTGAGGTCATTTTGGTCCCTGCACTCCATAATTTTCGCCACCTCTTCCAAGCACCACGTTGAGGAAGCATAATTCTCAGAGAAAATGATGACTGCAATGCACGATTCTTCGATGGCCTTCATAAGCAACGATATTTGTTCTCCTTTTTCAGTTCATCATTATCCCGAAAAGTGTATATTCCATTTGGTGTAAAGCTTGGTAGAGATGGCCAGCAAAGCTATTACGAGTCCATGCCTCTAAAACTCAAAGAACACGTCGTAAATCTTTTGGATTTTGATGAAGAAGCCATTGGACGATGGAGTTTAACAATCGGCAACGTATAAGCTAAAATTTTGAGACTGTGTTGTCAAGTAGGTCATTCACCACTTGATCTTGTTGTTGATCTATTCTTATACAGGAGGACCGAGATGCATTACTTCTTTTTCTGGTTGATAAAACAAATAATAATATTAGAACGGAAATTGAAACCGCGTACGACCATGTGACGCAAGCTCCTTTGTGGCCGACAAAAGTAAGGGAATAGTAACAGATCACTGGACAAACAACTCCAGGGTGGTGGATTGTCGTGATCCTCAACTTTGGTCGCGGGCTCGTTTATATAAACAACTTTGGTGGTCTTCCTCGAAATTTCATTCCCAACCTCCGAGAAGTAGTTTTTGCTATATAATAATTTGTCATATGACTATCCAAGACATATATAATTATCCGCACAATCAAGTATCCCGAAAAATAATATTGTAGATCTATTAATAATAGTAAAACTTTGGACTAACATGGTGCTAAAGAATGGATATATAATACATCGCTGGCTTCCTCGAAAAGGCATCCCCAACTCAGAATGATTTTTTTCTTTACTAAAAGTAATAATATAACACAACTACTTAAACGATATATAATACATATGACAACAATACTTTCTAATAGCCAAATAATTACAATATTCACCACCAAATGTCAAAAGAGTCGATTTGTCAAAATTTGTACCTCTAATCTTGTAGTGACATAAATTTTGTTTGGAGACTTTTCATTCATTTTATGAGAAACTAAAAGTTGGAGTTCGTCAATAGCAATGCGATTGGATCCTTAAATGCTTAGCTTAGTCTACACTCACATCTTTATCTCATTTCTCCACATTTAGACAATAGACACATTTATGTTTAGGCATAAGGCATTTGAATTGAACAAAGCTTGTTTGCATCAAATAAAACAGGGGCTTAACTATGAACTTCTTCATTTTAATTGGCCCAATGAATGGCTTGACATACGAGATTAACTAGAATTCAAGACTCCAAAGTCATTGGGAGTTAGCTTCAATTTCATGATAGCGAGAATTGTGGAATTTTGGATCAAAGAACTTCAAGATGAGGGATAGATGAGTTGAGGCTGGCCAAGTTGGCGGACTACTACGAAAAATCAACCGGTTTTTGCGGAGGATTTTTGAAGGAGCAAAACAGGATCAAGAGATTTGGATTACACAAAAAAATCAAACAGGACCAAACACTCACAGAGGGACCCTCGGTCGATGGCCAAACGACAGCGAATGAGGCAATCTGGAGTTTGTAAAGATTGATTCGGTCAAGTGAGCTGTCCAGGTATGAGAGAACAGGGGAAAAGGGGGAAGCGGGTCATTCGATGATTGATTGAGGAAAATCCAACCGAGAGCTTCGAGACAGAACGAGTGGAAAGATTCGGTGATTCTTTTTTGAAAGAGAGAAATACAAGAAATGGGGACTCTTTAATAAAGCAAAACTGATCGCGAGCTTCGAGGGGCGATGGCTTTCGGTGGCTAGGGAATCCAAAGGGAGATTTTTACTAAGAAGTAGGAAAGTAATGGAAAATCAGAATCAGATAAGATTAGAAACTGGTGAGTGGAAGGAAAAAACTTGAGAGTCAAAGGTGCCAGGATGCACTTCTCATGTTATTTTGATATGAAATTTGCTATGTTTTAATTTCCTGCACATGAACTTGTCTGGAGATGAATCATGGTGCCTAACTGTTCCCTTTGTCTGATTGTATTAGACGGTTTATGTTTCGTCCATCTTCGGCCCCTCCAAGTATTTTGGAGTGACCTCGTTGTTTGTTTGCTTGCATGTTTTTGCTTCGTCAGCAAGCTTCCGTTGCCGTTGGTACGCTTTTAGATTAAATTGGGTACTTGTGTAGTTTATAATTTGCAGTTCACAAAAGTATTCTAATTGTCGTTTTTTATGAGAAAATTGTCCAAAAAAATCACAAACCTATTGTACAACGATCCAATTTAGTCATAAACTTTCAATTGTACTAATTTAATTTTAAACTTTTTGACAACTTGCCAATTTAGTCATGTGTGATACGGCCAGCGCTATGTTGACTTGCAATTTTTTTTTTTTCAAATTTTATGAACCATTTTCTTTTTCCCTTCACCAACCATCGAGCCTCATCAATAGCTGGCGGAGGTCACCAACCTCAAGCAAGGACCATCCTCACTGGCCTCGGGTGAGGACGCCCTAATCGAACAATTAATTTTTTTGCTGATTTTTAAAAACATAATGAACACCATTAAAACAGCACTAACATTTTGTAAATCATTGTAGTAACTTTTTAGATAACAAATTATATGAAGGATAACTTTGCAAAATTCTGTGCTAAACCTTGTAATAATAAACATTTGGTTGGATCTTTCCACCACGTATCTAGATATATATTGAAAAATCCAAACATAAATGACATATCAAAAACAAAGTCACACTAAGTTCTTACTATGGTGTAGAAAATTTGCCGTCATATCGAGTTTCTCAAATCATTTCAACAATCTTGTTATGTATTATAGTATCGATTACTCTTCGTTGTAGGATTTGTTTTCAGTTCTAAGCTATCCAAGAGAAGTGTACATTCCAATCTGGTGTAAAGCATGGTAGAGATTGGCAATGAAGTTGTTATGTAGGTCTATGCCTCTAAAATTCAAAGAAGGCGATCGTAAAACTTTTTGGGTTTCAATGAAGAAGCTATTGAATGAAGGATTTCAACAATCAGCAACGGCTATTAGCTTAAGATTTGATTAAGTGTTTTCCAAGTAGTTTGTTCACCACTTGATCTTCTTGTTGATTTATTCTTATACTAGAGGATAGGGATGCATGACTTTTTAATTACTGTGGAAAATTGTAGCACTTAAGGATGGAACGGGACATCTAAAGATGTGAACGCAAGGACTTATTTTAACTACAATCTGCGTACCACTGCATTATTCAAATTATCTTATTGACACAAGCTTCTACAAGGCTAACAATTATTGTACAAACCGACGAAATAACTTTAGGGTGGTGGATTCTTGTGATCTGAGTCATAGGCTCACTAATAAAAACTACTTTGTTGGCTTCCTGTTCATTCCCAACTTTTTGAGAAGTTGTTTTCCTTGCTGTATAATAATTTATCGCATGACCCATCAAGACATATATAATAACACTCACAATCAAGTGTAACAGCAAAAAGAATAATATTTAGTCTATTTATAATAGTAGAAATTTGGAAAATAATGATGCTTAAGGATGGACTAATTTATCTGATGGTGTGAACACATGGATTTATTTTCACCTAATACCACATATGGTGGCGTTATTCGGATTGGCTGATTGACACAAAATTTGTTTTGTTTGATGTTGGAATCATTGTTAAATTGTTGATAAACTTGACTAGTCAACAAGCCATGACTGACAAAAGTGGTGATTAGAATAGATCGCTACTGGGTCTAGAGGACTCACTTATTGCATGGATTAACAAACAACTTTAGAGTCGTGTATTGCCGTGATCAAGTCATAGGCTCCTAATAAATTATAGTTTACTGGCTTCTCAAATGGGATCCTCAACCTCAAAGTAATTGTTTCTTCTTTGCTAAATAATAATAGAACACATGATGACTCAAAAAATATATAATTATATGCACAATTAAGTATATCAGAAAAAGAATAATATTCTATTAATAATAGTAGAAACCTTCTGAAAATCGTGGTGCATAAGAATGGACCGGGATGTCTGATAGGTATAAACACATGGACTTACTTTCCTTTAAGACTACATACCACGACGTTTCAGATTTTCTTATTGAAACAAGTTTCTTTGTTGCATATTTATTTTATTGTTAGATTGTTTGGTGCACTCGATCCGTCAACATGAGATAAACTTTTAATTAATTATCAGTTTCGTGGGAATGACTTTCATCTGTTTAGTCTTCATTTTTCTTTTCATTACATGGAAAATGAAGCATTACCTCTCATTAGATTAGCTTTTGAAAAGGCTTACTAATAAGACAAACTTTGACGGCTTCTTAGAAAATGGCGTTCCCGATCTTTGAGTAGTTATTTCCTCTTTGCTAATTAATAATCTAACGCATGCTCATAAAATACATAATTATATATGCAAAATTTAAGTATGTCATAGCTAAGTGATATGATATGCTTTCAATCAAGGTATATTATCTTGGTTAGCTTGATGTATGTGGCGAATTTTTTAGTGATAATCGATGTACCTCTATATTAGTGGACCGGACACTAATTGATATATTAATTCCTTGTCATTATCAAATGAAAGTTCTATAAAATCTGTGGTAGCACCATGTGCACCAAGATGGTAGAGTTTGACGGTCAATTGTGTGTTGTCTTCTAGTCTCTACCGTGAAGAATCTCTGAATAATATATCGTGCATACATGTGATTCGGCTTGGAGACACGCCATTGGACCGACAAAAGTGTGAAATGATAATCATGTGTGAATACAGAAAAACAACGTTAGCCTTCTAGGAATTTAGGATATGTGAATGTTTATGAAAAATTATACGAATAATATTTGAGCCGTGTTATAATAGCGCTTGAACTACCAGTATATTTCATACTAAGATTCGTGACACAATCTTTTTTTCTGCAAAAAGTCAAGGATTTTTGTTAAAAGCTCTCTTAATGGAAAAGGTGGCTCATGGTACCAATTATGAATTGAATTGTTTCGTTAATAGGAACAAGTTACCAGAATAACAAAATCGTGTACAGATCAGTGCACTGATCCTGGTAGTGAAATGATATTAACGAAAACAATGCGTTACCTGATGCAAAACAGATTGTAACCATTACATCTACTACTCGAGCTTCTTCTTCTTTTCACTTGCTCAAGTTACTACTCAAGCTTGAGCAAGTGAAATTATTATATCTATTGTGAAAAGTTTGTTGTGTGATTGTATACCCACAAGCCAGGGGGAGAGAGAGAGAGAGAGAGAGAGAGAGATTACATTAACCCTCTTTCACAATTTTTGTGATCATAGCTACTTTATAGTCTCATGAATCAATTAAATCTTGGTTTTTGACCTGTGTACTGGTGGTCTTGACTTATAACAGTTTGCACGCAATTGCGTAATGGCTTTTACAACAATATGCTTGAAAAATTATAACTTGGGCTGTTATTAATATATACATTTCAGATTTTATTATTTGGTGAAACGTGACCATGGGTTTTTCTTGACTCGAGCGGTCGGCATTGATATATATCTACTATATATTTTATGTTATGATGCATATTATGTGATGCATTGACTTATGGGGAATATATGGAGTATTCATGTTATTAGAAAATATCCGTTGGTACAACTTTAACGATCAAACAATCGATACATGTTTTCTAAAATTGCATTGTTTGTTACTTGATGTCATAGAAATAATGATAGTTGTCACTTGCTTAGCCGTAACTTTGTTCTTCGGTTTTATTACCGTTCTATGTCACAAGAACGAAGAGTATTGAGGACAGGTGGACAGTAATAATGGGTGACCTACAATGACACTTACCAAATAAATAATAGTAAATTGAGAGTACTTGTAGATTTCTCTTGAAAATGGTTTGGATTTTCGAGTTTTGTAATACATAATGTGAAGAAATGTTAGATGTTGTCAAATGTTTGGTTTTTGTTGAAGACTTCGTCCTTTATAGAATCATTCCCTCTACTTCGGGAGAAGAAAATGAGTATTGTAATTTCATACGGCGTTCATTTAGTGTTATAATTTTTTTTTACTCACTTAAGTGCCATATCGAAGAAAAATTGATTATTTGAATGCCAGTTCTAACCAATCATTCTACATGGATTTTTTATTAAAAAAATTAATTTTTTTCAATTTTTTTGTTTTTGCTATTTTTTTTTTAGGGGCTGGTGAGAGTCATTGGCGACCCTCATTGACCACAAAACCCTTGCCAAACCTAGGCAAAGGACACGCCTCGTTGAGCGCAGGCAATGGTTGCCTCACCAGCTATAGGAAAGGCTGTAAGGCGAGCTAGATCTATGCAAGGTAAGTCGCCCACGGATAGCCGAGGCTCACAATGCCCTCACCCAAAACCTCCGTGGCCAGATCTAGGCAGGCATTCCTCGCCTTTGGCAATGAAGGACCTCACCTAGGACATCATAGCTAGATTTGGGTGAGGCAACCAGCCCTAAAAAAAGGGGAAAAAGGAAAATTAAAAATTTGAAATAATAATAATAATAAATATAATTCGAAATATTAAAAAAATATTAAAATATATAAAAAATTGTCCCCGTTAACTCCGACAAAGTCACGTAAGACGACCGACATTCACATCGGATTTTTCGGCGAGGCAAATCACGCGGCACTCAAGTGATCAACTTTTCAAATTTGTGGCACTTAAATGAGCCCCAAAAAAAAAAAAGTCATGACACTCAATTGAGTGTTAAATGAAAGTTATGGTACTCTTGCTGTTTTTACCCATTTTTTTTATATGAATTTGGGATATAAAACATATAGTTATCATGTTTCTATGAAATAAAAATGAAAAAAATTGATAATATCTTCACTAACTAAATGGGCGGTTATCCACCTGCCTACCAAAAAAAAAAAAAAACTTAGATCTTCATGTTTACTGGCTGAATTTTTAGATTTTAGTGCTACTTTTTGTTTTGCGTCAAGTTCTAGTGCTACTTAAAGAACCAAACTTTTTCTATTTTATTCTTTCGTCTTTATCCATGTGGGCCACATGATTATGTGACACTAACTATACCCACTTCATTTCAGGTAAGGTCTTATTAAACTCGGTCTATGTAGACATACACCATTTTATATACATATTAGTTACAAAGCCCATGCTATGCACGGGAATGGAAGGATTTGTTTAGGTTATTATTCAAAACGTAATGAAAACTATATGAAGAAATTACATTTTAAGTGTAAATTTAGATAAGAAATATATGAAGGATACTATTGGTAAATTTAAGCGTTACTTCTTTTAAAATAAACATTTTATTGCATCATTTCAAAAGTACCTGAATAATACATTGAAAAATTACAATATAAAAATTACATTTCAAAATTTCAAATTACATAAATTCTTCTTATTATGACATAAATAATGTACCATGTATTAAATTTTTGAAAGATCATTCCAACCATCTTCATTACGTATAATAATTGTCATACTCTTTGTTGTGAGTTTTCCTTCCATATATTAATGTTTGTGAGTGATTTACATTCTTAAAAAAAAAGAAGCGTAATCTATTCCCATTTTGTATATTGTCAAGCAAACAAATTGGTGCTCAAGTCTTGTAAATTTTTAGGCTTTGTGCATATTCAAGATATATGATATGAGAAAATCTTTATAATGGTTAAAAAAATCTCATTAGAAACCTCTCTAATGATTAAAAAAAAAATCTCGTTAAACTATCCATATGATTTATAAATAGTTTCCATTTTTCTTCATCACATACCTCAAATCATTCGAACATTGAAATTCCAAATTAAAAAAAAAAAAGTATTGTGGACTCATGAATAAATTAATAAAAGTAAATTTATGAGGATCAACGTATTGTAGACAATCTAGAGTTTTTACTCCCATTTATGTTTGAATTTTCATTCTCAATCGTAGAAATGCAATCGAGAAGATGAATTACACAAAATGACATATATTGATATTATAAATATGGAACGCTATTTTAACCAATTTATTAAATAAATGAGTCAGAAACAGCTCATCCACAGTAGCTTCTTCTTCTTTTTTTTTTTTTCGTGTTGTGAGTAAACGTTAGATGTTTTCAAAGCATCATTGGATCAGCTACGCAACTAATTATGCACAACGTAAGTAGATCATAGCTAAGTGATATGATATATCTTGGTTAGCTTTATTTACGCAGACTCTTTAATGGCAAATTTGTGAGTGATGATCAATGTATCTCTACATTCGTGACCGGATACTAATTAATTAATTAATTACTCGTCATCATAAAATGAAAGATGCTATGAAATATGTGGTGGCACCATGTGCACCAATATCGTTCAGTAAAATATTTTGGGTATCGGACCGATAATATTTCTATAATCAAGAGCCACTTTTATGTTATCTTCTCTTCTTTATTGTGAAGCATCTTTTATTAATTTCATTAAGTATGAACATGTGATTCGGCTTGCATTTACTCCATCTCGTATAACATGGTCGTCGACAAGCTGTCGGACCGACAAACTTAAGAGAAATGGTGGATTTATGTGTGTATAAACAAAAGGAATGTTAGCCTACTAGAAATATAGGATATGTGAATATTCAGGGGAAATTACATGAATAGTATTTGAACCGTGTTATAATAGCATTTAAACTACCTGATGATATATTAAAAGATACATTTCATTTTAAGGATCCTCATACAAATCTTTTTCTACTTTCTTTTTTTCCATAAATGGTTCTACGGCTGAGTAAAGTCTAGATTTTAAATCAAAGCTCTCTTAATGAAAAATATGACTCATTGTAGTAATCAAGAATTGATTGGTTTTGTTGATACTTACAAGTTACAAGAATTAAAAAAAAAAAATCTTTTATATATTTTAGTGCCATGATTCTATAATGAAATGTTATTTTTTTTAAATGTTATTCATAATCAAAATAAAGCTTAATGCTCAAGAAAACCATGATTGCAATGCACGATTACTCGATGGCCTTCATAAGTGCTAGCAATATTTGATCTCCTTCCTCGAGTTCATTGCTATCACAAAAATATTTATTCCATTTGCTCTAGAGTTTTGGAGAGATGACCGAAGGAGTTTTTTGTAGAGATGACCGATGAAGTTGTTGCACAGATTCGCGTCCTCTAAAACTCAAGAAGACGTCTCATTTCTTTTTTTGGTTTCAATGAAGACACTATTGGACGATAAAGTTTAACAATCAGCAACGAAAGTACTAGCTTAAGATTTGGTGGAGTGTTTTACCGGGCAATTCATTCACCGGTTGACTTTTTGTTGATTAATTCTTATCCGGAGTATAAAGATGCATGACTTGTTTAGTACTTCGGCAAATGATGGTGCTTAAGGATAGATCAAGACATCTAGCAGTGTGAACACATGGACTTATTTTGAATGAAGACCACTACTACCACGTTATTCAAATTGTCAGAGTGACCCAAACTTTATGGTGGCCAACAAAAGTAGTAAATATTATAGATCAGTGCCGGTCCTACTGGACTTGATCATTGCATAAACTGACAAACAACTTTAGGGTGGTGGATTTTCATGATCTAGGTCATGCTCGCTGATAGAAACCACTTTGCTAGCTTCCTCGAAATTTCATCCACAACCTTTGAGAAGTTTTTCCTTCCTATATAATAATTTACAACATGACTGCTCATAGCGTATATAATTGCGTGCACAAGCAAGTGTACCCACAAAAAATAATATTTGATCTATTAATAATAGTAAAACTTTGGAAAAACATGCTACTTAAGTATGAACCAAAATATTTAATAGGTATGAACACATGAACTCGTTTTCATTGAAGACCGCATACCAGCTTGTGGATTGGACACCAATTAATTAATTTAACGGCACTGTCCTCAACTGGGTCAACCTGTGGTTGAGGACAGTGCCATAAGGCGCATCAATCCAGCTATGGGCATTTAACCTACTCTCACTCACTCCAGGCGCAAGAGGCTACTATATCTGACTATCTGGTAGAAGCCAGAACCGAATTCTTAACGTGGTATCTACCTTCACCATCATGAGGCCCCCTAATTCCCAGTCTATATTTATCTTCCCGACAGAGAGGGAATAGGAGGACAGCGTAGGGTCTCTCACCCCGGGGTGATTCTCCCATTTGTTTCCTCCATGAGCCTTTTAAGGACTTGGTCAGGTCCAAATCGATCGATTGATAGATTTCTTGTCATTATATGTGGTGGCAAAATGTGCAACGATATTGAGTTTTGAAACAAAGGATGTTTCTTTAATCGAGAGCCACTTGTTTGTGCTCTTCTAGTCATTATTGTGAAGCATCTTTTAATGTTCGTGCGTACACGTGATTTGGCTTGGATTTATTCCATTTCCAGTAACGTAGATCGAAATCGACAAGCCTTTGGACCGACAGATTCGTAGAAATGATGGATCTAGAAAATCATGTGTGTATTGATGCCGAAATAGACTATAGTTTTCCATTAAAATATGGAAATTATATTTCAAAACTCAAAATTACACAAAATTATTCTTATTATAATATGGAAGATCTACCATCATATCAAAGTTCTCCAAGAACATTTAAACATCTTCTTTACATATTATAGTCGTCATACTCTTTGTTTTAGAATTTTCTTTTCTGTGAGTGGTTTTCAGTCTCCTAAAAAGAAGCATTATAGATTCCCATGTTGTATATTATCAAGCAAACAAATTGTTGTGCAGATATTGCGAAGTTTTAGGCTTTGCGCACTCTAAAAAATACAATATGAGAAAATTTCACTTTTAGTAAAAAATAAAATAAAAATCTCATTGGAGTTGTCTCTATATGTAACTTATAAATAGCTTACATTTCATTTATTACATACTCAAGTCTTTTGGAGATTGAAATTACAAATAAGAAAAGTTCATAGAAAATGGTATAATAAAATTGTTAATCACATATAATGTCCTATGTTGAATTTTGTGGATCAACATTGTTGATCATGTTTATATTTAAATTCTCCATTCTCGATCATAAAAAAAAAAAAAAAAAGAAGGTTAAAGGGTAAGAAGATGCATCGGACTTATATAAAGTGACATATATTGATACTCCAAAAAATGGATATGCTTTTTAAACCAATCTATTAAATAAATGAGCCAGCAACAACTCATCCACAATAGTTTTGTGAGAAATTGTTAGATGCTTTCAAAGCATCTTGTGATCAACCACTTAAGTAACTATTTTATATCAAGTGCTATGAACTTTTAAATTTCCTCTAAAGAAAAAAAATTATGAATGTTTTGGAGCACTCAGCGGTCTCTCTTTTTGGGCATGCACGTCCCTCTTGCAATTATTCTCTCGCTTCAATATGGCTTGAAGTTTGGACAATTTTAATCTCTCATTAAAAGTGCCATATGCCACTACCACAAGTCAATGTTGAGGCAAGTTTTAGGGTCTAATAAGTAAGATATTATTAGATGAAAATATATGTAGTAAACTAGGTCTGAATCATAAAAGTTGAAGACATTCATATTGAGACTAGTATTTTGAACAGTTCAAAGTCAATTTTGTTTATGCACTTAGTTCACTCAATATTTCTGTTCAATAGATGATTGTACCACTAATGCATAAGGGTTGGTTTCTAGAATCCGACCATAATAATATCATGTTTGAATTCAATCCATTAAATCTCAATTGTTAAAAGGATGATTATTGTATGAGACCCCCATGTATATAATGTGTATGATCCAATAGTCCATGGTAAATCGTATTTGTAGAATAAAATTTTCAAATGAGGGAGATGATCGTATCGGTGCAAGCAGACCATATTTAAAATTGTGTTTCCATTCGTCAACAGATGATAACCAGTCTTTGGATTGTGGGCTAAGTATGAATTCCAATTTGTATCAATGTTCTAATTTATAGGTGAAGAGGAATTTGTTCAGCGATTACTACAAAAATTGAACTTAATCTGTGGAAGATCATAAATTCTTAATGTAAATTATCATCCTTGAATTTCTTGGGAACAAATCCAAGCCAGTAATTTGAGTCAAGTTGATTTGAGATTGACACGTCCAAATTTGATTTCGTTACTAGAACGTGTGAAGTCGGCTAAGCGGGAAAGTTTAAATTAGGGTGGTCGAAATACGAAATGATTTTAAATATAATTTTGAAGATGAGCAAAGTAACGAAAAGCGTTGACTAAAAGAAAAGAAAAGAAAAGAAAAAACAAAGAAAAAAGTGGCAGTTTGAAGTTTGAAGAGAGTTAGTCAAAAAAAAAAAAGTTTGAAGAGAGGGAGTGACTCAGCTCTGAATTTGTGGCGAGAGTTAATGTAATAATGATTTATGGCCAAAATTGGTAATTTATCAAAAGATTTAGGACAAAAGTTGACAAATTGAAGAGTTTATAATTGAATTAAGCTGTCGTATAATAACTTAAAACTTTTATTCTAATAAATGAGAAAAACTAAATTAAATAAAATGATCTCATAATAAAAGAATCTGAAAGAGTTAAATGTAAAAAAAGAAAACAGTGCATTTATTAAATGTACTTGTTTTTTTTTAATATTGTGACTCACATAAACCATATCGGCATATATATATGTGTGTGTGTCATTTTCTGTCATGATATTTAAAAAATTAAGGATAGTTTTGTCATTTTCAAATTTGAAAATATAAAAAAGCTCATATTGTTTGTAAGCGTATTGAGACAAGCTCACCTCAGTCGGGGGCAAAATCGATCATATAATATTAATATGTGCAGAAGCAAATTTTTTCTGAGTAGCATACATGTGGGCTGCAATGTGCATGGCCCCAACAGCTAAAAAGCAGTAAAACAACCCAATTAAAATGTGTTGTTTTATAAGCATGAGGTAAACCCATTTAGATCCATTTATAACCGCGCTTTGTTTTTAAAACCCTTTTCAATCCATTTATAATGGGTGAAAAATTTTGCCAACTCTTTTACCAAAGAATCTCATGCGAACCACGTGACAAGTTCTCTAAAATTACCGGTCTCTCCCCCACCCGGTCATTGTATAAATTCGAGTCATCTTGAATCTTGATTATCACAGAGATAAACAAGAACAAAAGAGAGAGAAAAGGAAATCAGAAATATGTAGTACACATCAGTTATAGGAAATTTTACATAGTCTACGAATTCATAATTAATGCTAGGACGTCGTATCCTCTAAAGGTGTAAATATAAAGCCACTTTTATAATTTATTTTTATGCCGACGATATATGCGTACTTTATTAAAAGAAAATACTAAAAATGCATACCAACACATTGTCCCTCACTTCACGCTTACCTTCAATTCCTCTGACTTCATTTTATCGTGGCATCACCCATTGCTTCACACTTTCATCCTCAGACCTCTACACCGCCTCCATGACACCAGCGGTTCTGCAGCATCATGCAATTCTTGAAAAGCATCATTTATTGATTTTGCTAGAGGAATCAATCAAACTGTTCGCTGATCAACCGCGAGAAAAGCGATTCCCCTTCCATCTCGTCTTCATTATTCGAGTCGGTGTTTGCCCCATTAAATAGACGTCTTAGACAAATCTTGAACTCTTCAGATGCGTTTAACCATTTGTTTTTGGAAACAATTTCTCTCAAAAAATAATTTTTTTCCGATTTTGTTCCCTAAACGAGTTTCTAAGTATTCGAATGCGTTTAGTGCACAAAATTTTATTTCTAGAATAGAAAAAAACCAGACAATCTTCAAATATATTTTTTGTGACTTAGAATTTGAGATTTTCTTTTCTTTTCTTTTTTCTCCTCTCTTCTTCTTCCTCCTCTTGCTGGTCATCAGGCCTCAAGGGACCTCGTCAACCCTCAGCGAGTTCAGCCTCACCCAACCACAG
The DNA here is from genome assembly GCA_016097615.1 of Eucalyptus dawsonii. Classification (NCBI taxonomy): domain Eukaryota; kingdom Viridiplantae; phylum Streptophyta; class Magnoliopsida; order Myrtales; family Myrtaceae; genus Eucalyptus; species Eucalyptus dawsonii. The sequence continues at coordinate 46,499,394 of CM027875.1, read as the reverse complement.
TGAGGGCTGGCAAGACTCCGGCGAGGTTGCCAATTATCACCGAGCTCAGTGATCGACTAGAGGAGGAAAAAGAAGAAAAGAAAAAATAAAATACCTTGGTTTCAAAAATTGTTCTTGATAACAAAAAAGTAACTTTTTTCAACTTCTTAGTTCAACTCCAAATCTATTCTATGACCACTAATCTGTTCCTGGGACCAAACGATTTTTCTTTTCTTTTTTTGTCCCAATAAACAAAGAAAAAAAAAAACAGAAATAGTCAACAATTAGCTAATTACCAAATAATTAGCTAATTACCAAATAAGGCCTTCATTTTCTTCCAACTGCAAGTCACCCTCTAACGTGAAATGGAGGAGCATAGGGAGCATGGAATACAAACCAGCTTCAAATTTGTCCTCCGATCCCTCAGCACTTCTTGGCATCACAATCTTCGCTGAATAAGATCCAATCCTTTCCTCCATATCACTTGTTGCCCTTTTCAATGCTTCAACTGCCTAGTCGAGTGTCTCGGCCTTGGGACACTTTTGTGAACTTGATGCTCTAGGGAGTTCCAGATTCAATCAATTTGAATGACATGACAAATCAGTTTCATGAATTGATTGAAGATTTCTTGCTCCATTCCCTTCAACACCTTAAATGAGTCCGAAGTGAAGTAAGAGAGAAGGGTGGAAACATTACGGATATGCTGCAGAGAGATGGTTAGTACTGCGGGTTTGACAAGCAGATAGCTATTTCAGTTATGTAGTAGTTACATGTATTCATTTACTTTGCAAGAATGACTAAAAATACAGCTAAAAAAGGTATGAAAATATTATTTACATGAAAATTGAAATTATTCCCAATGAGTCGTGGGGAAAAATGTCTTATTCAGTAGCAATAAAAAGGCTCTGCACAAACTGTAGGGGCACCCGATTCACCTGTTACTACAAGAAACTTTTCCGGGAGATAACTAAATATGTTAGCCTCATTCTTGACTAAGAGGGATTTATCTCTTCATACAGCTATTTGCAGGGGGAGTCAAGTAGTCATGGATTGTAACTGATGAAAAAAACTGTCATTTAAATTGTTAATGGTCATTAATATGGTTGTTAGGTTGCATTATAGATGCCTAGAAAATGTCAATAAATTGTGTAAGATTTTATACTTATAGATGTAATATTAACTCTATTCTTCCCGACACACGTAGCTCAGACAACGCCCTCATTAAGGGAAGATCATCATATTCAAGTTTTAGGTCCCACTCCATTAACGTACTATTGAGACTCCTATTCCTTTAAAAATTGAAGTAATTAACTTTTAAGTTCTTTTGACAAAAAAAACAAAAAAGTCCTAAGAAAACTAGTTACAAGAATCATCTCCTAATGACAATCTTCTACATGTACTTCAAAAAGCTGCTTACATGCTTCTCTTTCTATTTCTTGCAGAGTAAAGGCCACGAATCAAAATAGCCAAATCACTCTCCGGTGAAACATCTTTTATCATTTCCACACTGCAAAAAACACAAGATATGTCTATATGACTATCTTGTGAAGCCTTCATTGAAAAAGTAACCTTTGTAATCTATGAACCATGTGAGAGGGAATAAAGACATTGCACAGCCATATATGTATGCTATGTTATAAACATCTAATGCAAGCTAGCAAGTGATGAATCTGAAGAAAGCTTTATTACGAATCAGATCACAACGTGACCGACTCTAAAGAATGACGAGTTTAGATCTCTTGGATATCTATCATATTCACATGTAAACAAATGATAGAGCTCTGTTTTACCCAACGTATGACAACATACTTTCTAGTAGTCAAAAAATCGCAACATTCCTGACCAGATGTCAAAAGAGTCAGTTCTTCAACATTTATACCTCTAACCTCGAAAAAGAACTAGTTCTTCAAATAAGGCCAGAATGAAGTCATGCTTTCTAAACATAACGGCAAGATAAAAAGTAACTTAAGGGCGAGGAGAGTCAGCATTTCGTTGACCAAGTAAAACAGGAGGAGAAAAAATCTAACACAATTTATGTAGACATTTTGGGAGACAATTCTCCAGTCTTGACATAATGTGCAAGTTTAAGGAGACCAAAGAACATGAATAGTCCAACAAAAAACCATAATCTTTTCTCTTAAAGCACACATAGCTTCAAATGAAATGCCAAGTGTAACTTACATTTCTGAAAAGTGTTAAACTTGGCAAGCACAACCCGAAACCTAAGATCCAGCTTTCATCATTAGAAAAAAGGAATCCTGAAAGGAAGTGCCACAATGTTACTGTCAGAGATACTGTGAAATTCATCTTCAACATAAATCCATTGTGGTCAGTAAGACTCAGGCAATTGGGAGCCCAAGCCAAATATTAGGAAGACGTGAGAAAATAGATGGCACAAGAGTTATGGACTTCAACCCCACACAATACAAAAAAATCCACCGGAAAAGCAAAAGAACTCTTAGGGAGACAGACCTCTTAGGATACTGAAAACTGCAAAATGGAGAGTTGACTAATCACTATTAAAAGAAATAGTTTCCACTTCTTGTGCAATACATAAGCATAAATCAATAACTGATCAATTGTGCTAGAACACTGAGATATTATTGTGTTCTTATGACTACTAATTTCTATTGCTAACATCTGTTCAACTTGGACAACACATACAACATGAGAATACTAATTTTGGCACCACAAATAAAGTAATCTCACTCAGTACTGTCGATTTGTTGAAGAGATCCAGCAAAATTGTAAGAAAACATTAGGTGAAGTCGAATTTCATCCAGAGATGAAGAAGCTTTTGTTGCATCTCATGGACCTGATGAAGAGACAGAAAGGCTCTAAGAATGTAATAGAGGACAAGAATTGATGGGACTTTTCAAAAAAGGACCAACTTTCAATTCCAAATCACAAAAAAGGAGGCAAGGAAGGTACCTTTCTTTTGTTTGGGGGGGGCTTCTTTTCTTTTACCAAGCGGTACTTACTTCTCTAAGGTAAGTTTCTTTCATTTTACCAAGCAGTACTTCCTTCTCTCTAAATGCCGCAATTTCTACCTCTCTCTGCGAGAGAGATGGAAAGTAGCTATTTCCAAGGCTTTGGGTTCTCACTTAATTTAATTCTGCAGAAGGGATATCTTACTTGTGAATAGCTTCCTTTTTTTATGGTGGGATCAAAGCCATAAGGAAAGTGATAATACTCAATTCTCAACAGAAATCCCTGCATGGAGCCAGTGGATGGCAATGCCATCCAATGCAAGATTTCCTCCCAAGTCTCCAACTTTCCACATGCCCAACTCATACAGCTGAGAAATACTTGAACTCCCTTGGCCTGCTAGACAAAACCAAAGCTGATAAAAAAAGCCATGGATTCCACATGAATTCATTGTCTATTACATCATAAAAGCAAGCCCATATTAAATAGTGCTTGTGTTAGTTGATCCACTCTCATCAATGCTTAACATAATGAGCAAATTCAGGATCTTTACAGGTTCATGACAAGAGAAATAAACTTATGCCCTCGCTACCAATAATCCCCACAAGAGCATATGCCACTCCTGAAGTGATGAAAGCAGCTGGAATCTCTCACAACAATCTCACGATCAACAATCTTTGCAATCAGTTTAATTGCAGAATTAATCAATGCAAATGCAATAGCAAGCCTTTCACTATGGTAAAATAATGACTCTTCCTTCTGTTCATCTTCCACGTCATGGAGAGAGAACCTCTTATCTGGAAGATAACCCAATTCCTTCAACTTCATATTCAACCAATCCAGCTTCCAATATATGTTCTCACTCAAAGAGTGGGATTTATCCCCGGAAAGAAATAAATGCTTTTGCCCCTTTATAGTAACCCAACTTCTACCTGGTTGCTTCACAATCCCTTTATCCCTCATAGTCACTCTTAATCGTGAGACATCACCCCACCTATTAGCAGAAGCATAGAAGTTGGACAATAAAACATAAGCAGCACTACAATGTGGTTTAGGCCAAGAATATAGTTTGCAGCTCTTTCTGCCAAATCTAGGTTAGAATGCATCCTGCAAGAACTAAGCAAAGCAAGCCACACTATGGAGTTAGTTTTAAGGGGCATGTTTCTTACAAAATCCTCCGCTTCCTCTAGCTTCCCACATCGTCCTAGAACATCCACCATACATGCATAATGCTCGTGTTTCAATTCGATAGAAGTGTTCTCACTAAAATATCTGAACAAGCATCTCCCCTTTTGTAACATCCCAGAATGACTACAAGAAGAAAGCAGTCCCATGAGTGTGATCTCATCTGGTTGTACCAGTCCGCGTATCATTTGGCTAAACAACTCCATAGCCCACATCCCTCGGCCATGTTGTGCACACCCGCAAATAATGGTATTCCAGGTGACGATGTTCTTCTCCTTGAGTCTTTTTAACACTACAACAGCATCATCAATAGCCCCACACTTACTATACATGACTACAAGAGAATTGCCAACAAATACATCACTTCCCAATTGCAGCTTTATAGCTGACGCATGGACCTCCTTACCTCGATCTAGAGACTCTAAACTACAGCAAGAGTTTAGAGCGCTTACAAATGAAGATTGATTAGGAGGAACACTTGTTCTCATCATGTCATTGAACACCTTCAGGCCATCTTCATGCCTACCATTCAAGCCATAACCAGTTAGAAGAGCCGTAAATATGACCACATTCCTATGCACTGCTTCATAGAAGACTTGGGTTGCTTTCTCAATTCGGTTGCAGTTAGCATAGAACATGATAAGAGAAGCACATACAAATACGCTAAGGCAGAATCCTGACTTGAGAACGTGACCATGAATCTGCATGCCAAGAGGAAAAGACAATGCATTTGCACAGGCACTCAATGCACACGTGAAAGTACTCGGATTGGGCACAACACCAGACTTGAACATTCTCTCAAATACATTTAAAGCTTCTTCACTCTTACCATTTTGGTCAAGCCCACCAATCATCGAAGTCCACGAGATCACATTTTGGGAAGGCATCTGGTCAAACAATTTCACAGCATCGTCCACTTTGGCATTCTCACAATACCCATGAATCATTGCATTCCATGCAGCAAGATCTCTTACGGGCATCTGCTTGAAAAATACCTCTGCCCGCTCAACCTGTCCAAATCGAAAGAACCCATTTATCATCATTGTCCACGAAACAACACTTGGTTCAGGCATTTCATCAAAAAGCTCTTCCGCCGTCGTCAAGTCCACGCAGTCCAAGCAGCCTTTGATCATCGTGTTCCAGCAAATTGCATCTCTCACGGGCATTTCGTAGAACAGTTTCAGGGCATCATCAAGGCGGCCAGTTCGCAAGCAACCCACGATCATCTTTGTAAATGAACGAACATCTGTGTTTTGAAATTTGTCCAGAACCTCCCGAGTTTCATCTGGGTTTTCATTCCTAAGGTGTCCAGAGACTGTAGGACCATCACAGGTCGCATGACTCGCATGTCTAAAGAAGCGCTTAGAGAGATGGGTGCAGGTTTCGGATGGACTGAGCCATGAAGAAGGGAATGAACGTGTGCAAGAGCATCTGAGATTTGGGAAAACGGCGCGAAATCTCATCATGACGACAGGCTCCTCTGCTCCTGTTGTCCCCATGGGCAGGACACGCAGGATGTTATCTGGTTTCTTCCTGCCGCAATAACGTTCCCATCCTCAACAATCACACAGCTGTTCAATCAAAGAGTCCAATCTGAGATCATTCACTAATTAAGACTGAAATACTAATCATCTTAATTAGAAAATAAAGTAACATATATGCAATGCACCTGGTTACTGAAAACGAGTGTCTTACCTAACTGGAACTTCAAGGCTGTCCAACGCAAGCTTTGCCTTATATAAGAAAGGAAATAGATCTTGTTACTTGTTAGGAGAAAAAAATATGAGAATAAGAGTCAAAATTCTCTCAGGCATGCATGCATAAAGGCAAATTCAAGGGGAAATCAGCATTACGTTGCCAGCAGTAACAATGTTTCAGTATCATTATGCAGCTACCAATGGAACAAATGCATGTCTCACCACATACTCATCCTGCAATACAGATGCAAATCCCACCTAACAGTAAACCAATACGGCTCTAACAACAACACAGCAAAAATGAGAACTAATTTGGGAAATTACATGTTGCTCAGTTCAGTGTGTCTTATCATGGGTACCTCAGAGGCTTTTCTTTCGTTAATGAGGTTTCACTCAAATATTCAAGAAGCTTCCTGGCGTTTTAGCTTCTGGGTCATTTTCCTTTACAAATGCTATGGCATATAAGGATGAAGAGAGATCCCTGTTGGGAAGCCCTCACAAATCAGAATTGACAATCAGCATCTTGGGATTTTGTCTCTATTCCACTGAATAACTTATGTAAACTCTGTGTTTCTCGTGATTTTTTTCTTTTTCCATATCCACACCACAGTGCCAAAGAAAATAACCACCCAACCAATTATCCATGGGTACAACCGATGTTGACATTATTGTCGTGCTCCAAGTAAATTTGGTTTTAAATTTTCCCTAGGTGCTAAAGTCAAAAGGTGGTAAAAAGGATTGCACCGTCAAGCAAACACCTTTCCTGGTGGCTTGCCAGCTCATTCCATCTTCTTCATTCCTCTCTGGTTTTGCCTCTTCAAAAGCCTTACGAAAATTAACACAGAGTCCTATCCCAGTGATCGAAGCTTTTGACAATTTAATTGTCCTGGCAAACCTATCACCCACTGCTCATCTTTATAATAGGCACATACTACACATCCACATTTCCTAGACAACTCAAAAGTACCCAAATCCATCCCTCCCTCCCTCCCTCCCTCCTCTCAACCTACAGCACCCGGATTGACTCCGTTTTTTGCCTGAGAAGGGGACTAAACCACCCCATGTACACCCAACTCCCCTTTGTTGCACTCGGCCTTGCTTGTTTTTCCGTTAAACCTAGACTTCACCTACTTATTTCAATAAATTACCACCTATGAAAACAGAGAAAGAAAACCTATACCTTCTAGGGATTGTTGCCGATTTTGCTGCATGTAATGTCGATTACCAACAGATGCACTACCAAGCATACAGACAACACTTACAAAGAAACACTCATTCAACATCTCGTCCAAATTCAACTTCAAGTTCCCACACAATTATAGCACCAAAGGAATCAAACTCAAACTTCAGCTCAAGTATTTCATCAACTTAATACAATCAGCCGTGCCAGGCGTTACCTGATCTATAGCAAGCCGCATAAAACCCAGAACCTCAGAAGAGAATCGTTCACCCGAAGCTATGTTATCAGTTTCCATGGCTTCGGTCAGTGGTGGTAGTCTGCTGCCTCCACTCGCCAGTCTCCGCCACCTTCAGTTCGCTAGGCTGTTTTACGAAGAACTTCCTCTGTTTGTCGGCTTGATTGGCAAGTGGCAATCTTCCACTCGTCAAGACTCGCTGGTGTCAGATGAAAGATGAGCAAATGAGATATTGAAAATGGCGTCAATGGAGTTCAAAGTTTGCCTACGGTGAAGATAAGGAAGGAGCTAAGGAGCTATCAAAGAAAGAAGGTGGAGAGAAAGAACTAAAACAAAGAAAAAGAACAATAGAAGAAAGAATAACAGAAATTTATTTTAGGATATATGTAGTTAACCTGGTTTAAGGGGAATTAATGAAAAGAAAAAAAGAAAAAAGGTTAAAGGGGATGCACGCGTGCATAATTAGGTGGTTATGCATAGATGCAAATTAGTATTTATTTATAAAGCATGTGGTCCTTGAAGACCAATTATATTTCTACTATGATCAAAGGTAGTTTGGAAAGATGAAACTCATTTTTGACTTAGGCTCTATTTGTTTGAAGGAAAATATTTTGCCAGAAAACTTCTATTTCCATTTTTTAGTGTTTGGAGCGGGAAAATAAGCTGGTCAAAGAAAAATACTTCAGTCGACCAGAAAATACCAAGTTTAAAAATAAGGAAAATGACTTCCTAATTTTAAATGTGGAAGTACTTTTCCCAAAAAGTATGGAGCACTATCCATACCCAAGTGTTTTGACAGATGAAAAATGGATTTTTTTGGAGCATGCACGTACACTTGGAGACCATAGAATTCTCCAGACAAAACTAGCATAAACTGCCCATATGGGGAAATCGTGTTTCAATGGAGTCTAATTGATGCACCAACCAAGCAGTAGAAATATTTCAGTATCAATATGCAGCTACTAAAGGAATGAATGCATATATTTCAGCTATAAGATCAAGATCTTGCAGGTCCAGTACACAAACATATTTCTACTGTTTGAATGCCGATCCCTCTCGTCAGTGGCCATCGTCATCGAACGCAGCAAAGAAACATGCCAATACAAAGGAGAGACGGACAGAACGGTACACGTTCAGAATCAATGCACTAAGAAAAGGATGGGTCAACGAAATCGCGATCTATTCAATGTCTGCGACTAAGAGGCATATTATCAAACGTCTGGTGGTCAACAAAATTGTGAAGTAAAATTACGCTGTCTCGGGGTCGAATTCACGGCGTGATTCGAAGTAAGATCAACCAGCAGCATTCGGAACAAGGCAACGATCCGATCGCGCCCAACGCGTGCTTTAATCCTAAAAGAAAGAACATCGACCTCGATTGAAGTCTATCGGAAAGCAAAGCAAGGATAATAGTTATTAAACCTGGCCCGTGACGTTTGCATTGTGACGAACGCTCGAAGCGGCAACAGGACCTTTTACGATTCAACGAACGAACGAAATCGCGGCCTCGCGAAGGATTCCAAACGAGATCTTTTTCCCCTTCGAATCAGCTCGGTCGAGAACAGAGACGAACCGGGGCCCACGGGAGTCCGGCTCTTTTAGCGAACGCAACTGAGATCACGAACGGCGGCGGACGGCGGCGACGGAACAGTAGCTTGATCGTCTTCAGCCCCCTCAGCCGACTCTCTTTGATCTCCTCGAACCGAAATCTGTTAATCTCTCAGTGAAGTGACGTGCTCCTCCCATGCAGTTACAGAGGATCTCTCGTCTCCAGCTAGGCACCATCTTCTAGAACCTTGTTTGAGGTTTTGCTTCCGTCACCTCACCCTTCTATTCATCCGTTTTATCTTCTTTTTTTTTTAATTAATAAAATTCCTCATCTTATCCTCCATTATCGTTTAAAAAATACATTTGATCTAATATGACTTCTGAGTTTCCTAGATTTTTGCCAATTGTTGTGTACGTATGCCTGGCTTTTAGGTCAAACCAGAGGCCCTCTTGATTTCCGCTCAAAACATTAAAGAAAAATTATTTGCGTTTCACTATAAAAAGAAAAAAAGGAAATTCGCCTTCACTTAAAGCCAAAACACTGGCCTCGGCAATTGCCAATTAGGAGGGTGCACTATCGGATAAAATAAAAATCAAGTAAACTATTTCCCTACCGAATCAAGATTGTTATGGCAAAATTAATATTTTGGCTTTTGATATCTTGGGTCCCTTGGATAGTAAATGCTTTGCCTTCAAATAAATGATTGAGTGACATGATTGAGGGACAATGCAGTGACTTCTTAACTAGTTTTGACAGCAAGGTCTTGAGCTAATTATGCATGACCGATTCTCATATATCTTCTTGAACTGAAATCCGTTAATCCCTCAGTGAAGTGACGTGCTTCTCCCATGCCGTCTAGAACCTTCTTTGAGGTTTTGCTTCCGTCACCTCACCCTTCTATTCATCCGTATTATCTTTTTTTTCTTTTAAATAAATTCCTCAACAAAAAAGAAAAAAATACATTTGATGCGATATAACTTTTGAGTTTCCTAGATTTTTGCCACTTGTTTGTGTATGTATACCTGGCTTCTAATTATAGATTTATTGGTCCTAAGTTATAAACAAAATTGATGAGACTATACCATTTGAAAGTAATGTTTTAATATTAGGTTGCCAATGAGTAAGAGCCGTATTGGACAAAACATCGATGCACCCCGAAATAATAATATTAAAAGACTAATTACAAATTTTTTGACACATATTCTTAAATATAAAGATAGATACATGTCATAATGATACATTTTATTATGCTTGGACTTCAAAGATGGTTGGGTATTGTTTGCACAAAAAATAGTCAAGTCGTGGATACAAACAAGCACACGCTTGATACCTGAGTTGCTGAGCACAAATAGTCATGTGAAAAATAGGTTAACATTATCACGCAAGAGACATCTTGTTGGTGACTATAGGAGTGAATATTTGGTGATCGACACTGACTCACATCAATAGCACATCTTCAATTGTCAACATACGATGACCATTAAGTGAGTTATGAATACCGATGAATAAAGAGCAACACACCATCAAAGTTTTTCAGAGGCTTGAAAAGTATAGGAAAATGGTAATTGACTCGAGTCAAGACATTAGATCCATCGAAAGGTCTTCAATTGAGAAGCGTTAAAGCGCAATTGTAGGATTCACAATTGACAGAGCAGTTAAAAATTAAAGTGGGCACGTTGTTTCGGAGGGAAAGGTTGCTGCTTTCGAAACAAGATCATGAAGTGAGGAGCAGGCACCTTCAAATAAATAACTGTCTAAAAGTTAGGAGATCGTGAAAAGCGTGGATGCAAAACTCTTGGAAATAAAGGAAGGCGAAGGTAACTAGTGGAGATCGTTGGAGAGAAATACAACTGTTGGAGCACCTATTAGGGGAAGTTATCCCATAACCATTATAAATACCATCGAACATTTGCTAAAGACCCCTTGTACAAATCAAACAATTTTACTAATTCTTCAGTATCTTTGCTTTCCTGTATTGTATTTTATTTTTTAGTTGTAATTTTCAGATTTCTGTCGTCAATTAAATTTCGGTGTGTATCTCTATTTTGAGTATTGTATCGTCGATTAAATTCCCGCATAATTTGTTAACATCTAGTTACCACATCGAGTTTGTATATTTTGGATTGTATCGTCAATTAAATTTGGGTACAGGTCATGTCTATATGATCTTTTTCCATATAAAGTTGTGAGTTGTTGGTTCCTAATTCCCTGCGATATTTTCTATTAGGAGTTCGATGTGGGGACGTTGATTTCCTTTCAATTAAAAATCAAAGTGCAATTTTTGGTGAAGGATATTTCATCACAGGAGAAATTCCGGCAAAACAAGTATTAAGATTCTAAGGACACTCGAGATGGATGCATATTACCATGTTTCAAGCACATGCTTCTGCGTTCCTTAAATTAACTTTAAGATCACATTGCATAACTTAACTTAATGATGAAACAAATATATGTATTAATTTTAAAGTACAATACATTCAGCGATTAACGACCTCAAATAAAATACATGCGAAATACATGATTGGAAGAGAAGGCCATTCTCTCTTCTTCTTCTTCTTTTCCCTTCCTTTTTTTTCCTTTTCTCTTGCCACGTGTTTTTTTCTTTTGTTTTCAATTTAAAAGAAGGAACTCTTTTGATACTTGGCTATTGGTTTGGTAATGGTTTTTCTTTTCTATTTTAAGTTTTTTTTTTTTTGAAACAAGAAAGAGTTAACTTCCCAAGATTGCAAAGATTTAATTTAAGTTTGGAAAATGTAGGAAATTTAAGATCATAGTTAGGGTTAGATATTCATAAAACTTTTGAATTACGATTTTACTTTTAACCATAACCCTAAATGGTTTAAACAAGTAAATAAGCAAAAATATATTAGACTCATATATAACTTGACCCGATCTATCCATTTGCCACCTACTCTTCATCATATCAAGTGCATATTATAGAACTGGTCGGTCAAGTATTATCGAGTGATGGATGATCTAAGCTAATAGTCACATCAAAAGTTCATACAATCCCAAAGGGACAAAACCAAGTCTGTGCAGAACAATAGATGTACTAAAGCCTACGCAATGATGAAATGGAAAAATCGAGTTCGATGTCACAAAATTCCCCTGACAAATTTATAGTCAAAGAGTCATTCTAATATCAACACACTTCTATACAAACACCGATCGTATGGGTATCACATTTCTATATAGAAGTAAAAGTTGGAAAATCCTAATTAGCCTATTGAAGTGCGGCCGTTTTATCAAAGGTGACTGCCATTTTCTTAGTGTGTCGTGAACTTGAGTTCGTCTCAAATGATCCATGAGCATGGTAAGTGTGCACCAAATAGTCCTAGCCCCGACCATCCATGAAAAAACTGGTCGGCCATCGAACACGCATGTTTTGAATAAAGCTTGGTAAAATAAAATTAAAATTGAAAAGATATGAGGCCATTTAGGTGATATTAGTGAAGATTTACTATATATAATCAATTCAAGCTCAAACTTATAATTCCCAAAAAAAAAAAATGATATTATGAACTCGCGGACAATGGGGGAGGAGTACAACATAACATCCTTAACTTCATACTTCCCGATAGTATCACAATTCAATAAAATCAATTCAAGCTCTTTTTATAATTTTATTAAATTAATGTTTCGCATCACTTGAATATAGAATTTCAAGCAGGCACCATATTCGTGGTGATGTAGTTCCCTTTAATTACCTTACAATTTAAGTTCTTGATTTGGATTCACTAATCGAATTAAACCTTTTGACATGCTTAATTAAGTCATAACAATAGTTTGTCGACTACAAAAATTCCCTTCGAACAGACACATTGATTAGAATGGATTTTAGGAGAGAAAAATAAGAAATATGTTAATTACCTTAATGCAATATTTTAGTATAGGAGATTGATATATAAAATAAGAAACATATTATTTACCATGAATTGGGTAACTAAAATCCCGTATCAATATATAAAATAAGGAACCAAAAGAATCGAATTCCCCAACTCGCTCGTAAATCGTGAATTACATGCACTATCCATGTAATTACATCGAGAAATTCATGTGAATTCTGAACCCATATATAGCTGCTCTTATACCACACGTAAGAAATTCAATGATACAAAACTTGAGTATAGAATTTTCAATAGCTAGCCTTAGAATAAAAAACACATACTTGATTAGCCAATTATCGTTTTTGCATTGAGAGGTATAGATAAAGCCATACAAATTCAGGACTGGGCTTTACTCTTTTTTTCCTATGACGGTCTTGATGGATATATCATAGACGCATGGAATTAGGTGGGAACGAAAACCATAACCTATTTATGTAGCATATTTTAATAGACCCATCAATTATAGATCATTGTTAAAATACTGGTCTTCACTGATCGGCCGACCACATTATTATTATAATCGAGATATGCTAAGCCTTATATATCACATAGGGCAATATAACATTCTCGTATATTTTATAAAAGTTTTTATAAAGGTTATAATGTATTTTTGACAGACTAAAATATTCTGCAATCAATATTTTATAAAAAAATTTCCATCACATTCTAAAATTACCATCTTCCTATTCGTTTGAGAATATCTTTCAAACAAATGTTTTGGTATATTTCAAATGTTTTAATAGATTATGAAAGAATCGGTCCTAATTCAATTTGACATTATATGACAAGAAGAAAAAAGGTCTCTCATGCAAAAAAGAAGAATATAGAAAGCACACCTAGGGAAGAAGCAATTGTCAATTGCCTCTTGACCGAGCAAAACATTGGGATTTTCATGTACTCTTGGAGGCACACGTGACTATCTAAACTAATCATGGTTACCAGGTGACCAATCAAACCACTGATATTTGCTCCCAGTTATATGCTAGGCAAAGTCAACAATGATCACAATCTTAGTTGACTTTACAATATTATAAATTCAAGTATTTAAGATGAAATTGGTACAATCAAGAAGCTTAAATCCAGTCAATGCATTCTTTGGTAGGAAATCCATGCGAATCACATGCAAAGTATTTACCACTTCTCTCATCATTAGGTATCACACATGATACAGTCCGAACTCCAATGCTCATCAACAACATGCCTAGAATTAACTCAAAGTTTGAAAAACACAAAAAAGAAAGAATCAAGTAGATTACAAAATATGCCGATGACAAAAATTAGCATCAGAAAAGTGATGTCTACATAGGGTCATGCCGTAAGTTATCTTAATGATCTAATAATCGAGTTAAAGCATGAAATGAACTTGTGATTGTAGGTGCAATCCTCAATGAACACATGACCATCCCGGCAAAAATTGATCTGGACAAGAATCAAGCTTCTTCTCTGAGGCACCTTGAGGAGATTCTATGATTCGAAAGTGGTAAATGGCACACACATTTTCAGCCAGAGTGCACAGAATCTTTAAAGCCACTTTATGGAATGCTAGATATTTAACTACATCCTCTTACCACAAAATAGAATGCTAGCCATAAGTAGACTCAATCTTAACATGAGCATCAGTGATACTGCCAAAACAAGAAACAATGCCACAGCACGCTAATTAATGTCATTCCATTGTTAACAGGCTATAATATTGAAAGGTCACACAATGCAGCCCAAATGTTATATGTACAACTGAGAATCATTCAACACACATCAAAGGTGCATCAGAAATCTATACATGATGTTTAGAAAAGCGAGGAATCATAAGCTGAAAGGTCTTACCTACTTGTGCAAAGGCACGGAAGGATTCAACTGGAAGAATTAATGCACAGAAATCAAATGAGAAGCCTGAGCAACCCATGGCCTGTGTGGCTTTGGAGCTGAAATCAAAATATTAGGAATCAGCATATATTTTTAGCACTCAAACAAAAAATAGATTCCACAATGTTATAAACAGCAAATGAATTGGAAAGGAGGGGAAAAATGGCGAAGCAAAATGACATTCATGTTACAGGGTTCTTAGAACAGAGGAAAACCAAATTCATTTTATCATTGCATAGAAAAATTATTTCAACACCATATTTTCTGTATGTAATGAGTTTCCAAAGCTTTCTAATGATCTCAGAAGCATTAAAAGGTTATGGTCTGACCAGTCTCTTGAAATATTTGCTACTGAAGAGCTAAAATTGGAGAATTGCTCGACCAAGAACCATATATGTTTAGTAATTCATGATAGGGATCGAGGAAGAAGATATTTTTCTCCACAAGTCTAACCAATGGATTATTAACTATTAACATACTGCATTTCATCTAATTCCTTAACCAAGGACATGACGTCCCATTTCTCAAATGGCAACCTAATAATACCCAGTCCAGAGGAAAGCTATTTTAGATAAACAGGGCATCTGAAAATTGGCCAAAACAATTACTAGCCATTTGAAACTCTTTTGTGTTTACTGCAAAAATTCTACACCTATTCATGGCAATCATTACATGGCTGAAAATCGCTCCACTCAAGCAACTACACTTAGTCTCAGTATGGAAAAATGTACCCGCCATCACAAAAAGAGCACCTTGCCATAAAAAAAACTTATGAACGGGTTCTTATCCAACCAATGACACACTAGTTCCATACTTGCAATTTCATTAACCCTTTCTCATCATAAAACATTCCACCGGGCTGGCATTATTTACTGGGATGTGCAGATAATTCTCCAAACCAAGGAGACAACATAATATCTTTACTGTGGAAAATGAGGTGCATAGGGAGAAGTAAGTGAGTGTGTGTGGACGAGTGTGTGCGTGAGAGAGCGAGAGAGAGAGAGAGAGAGAGAGAGAGAGAGAGAGTTGTTTAGCAAGATCTGCCCAGCTACAGTACTTTATCTAGCTTGTTGAAAGAAATGATTGAAAAGTAGAAAAAGAAGAGGCTTCCTAAATTCCTCTCAATTGATATGGAAGGGGGTGAGGGCTACGAGAACGTAGTATTAGAATTTAAAAGTATGAAGGTTGCTTCAACTTCAATGATTGATAAAGTAAACTTTGGTTTAAAAAGCAGAATAACTCTATTATGCTCATAAAAACCTCTTAAAAAATGTATTTAACTATGGGTCCATTGAAAAGGAATTATCATTTCCCTTAGGATATTAGATGTAAGTCGGTGCTAACTCCGGTTTTACAACTTTCTTTTGAACAAACAATTCAGCGGGTTAAAATGGTTGATCGCCGTTCATACCATTATGGTTTCCTCGTTCATAAAATCTCACCAGAGATAAATAGCTTCATGCCGTTATCCCTCCATAAAATTTGAAACCCTTTATTTCCATTAAAGAAAGAGAAACAAGAAAAAAGTTGGAAATATTCATCAATTAGGCACACTTGAATGGGGGGGAACATAGATGAAATTTCTATTGAAATCAGCAAATATTCCTGATGTTCTGCATTTTTACCTAGTTCCTTAGCTTGAAACCTAAAATAGATTCCAATTACAAAACATGTCCAAATATAACGTGAGAGACAATTTAGTAGACTAATTGACAAAGCACTTTGCAAAAGGAGCTACTATATAAGCAAAAACAGTTTGTTGATAGGAGAATATGTTTTGTCTAAGAAGTTCACATTTCATTCCTATGATTATCAATTTTAAAAAATGTCTGTACTCCAGGAAATAGATTCATGCAAGCAAATTATCTCTAAAGGTTAAATGTTGCAATATTTAAATAATGACAACAAACAGAATCGCTACAAAATCACATCCATCAGTGATCAACGTAAGGAAGACCTCTAGAAAGCTTTAGTTGTCAATCATCCTATGTCACAGTTGCAAAGTGGAGCTAAGTAGATACGAAATCAGCAACAAAAGCAAGTTCAGAAATGCATGCCTTGGAGTTACTTGAATGCAACGCCTGTATTGAGCCACAGCCTCCAAATTTATCATTAGCACAGCCATAATACACTTCCTTTATACCTAAAATGGGTAAGAGAAATCTAATTATTTATGAATAAAGCAATTTAGAAAAGTTTAGTTTTATTTAAGTATGACCAACAGATGTACCAATGATTGATAATGGTGCTGCACACCTAATGCATGGTTCACATGTCACATAAAGGGAGCATGCAAAAACTTCTCTACAACTTTTGTGGCTAAAAATCCAGTCATCTGCCACTATTCCTGAAGGACATAAAGAGCTTCCATCTCTGCATGTCTTGTTGTCTATGAAAGCGCAAGGAGAAAAAAAAAAAAACAAAGCAAGCATATCAAATTTAGAAGCTTTGTCAACAAGATGGTTTCTCACAATGTAGGTTAACATAAATTTATGAAATCCATTTCATGAGAAATGTTTTCTCCTTTAGATTAACCAATTGAGAGTATCTATAAGATTGATTAAAGAAGATAGTACATGACTCAACAGGTTTTGCTCACTTGAAGTTGCTTAGAATCTCACATGGAAAAAGGTTACTTCTTGGATTAGCCACCTCCACCTTTTCTAATAGTATTTTTATTTATACCTTGTAGCAAAGTTCCTTCATTCTTCTAGTAGGCTCCACAAGATACTAAAAGTGCCAAATATTTTTTGTATCAGCTATTCATTAGTGTCCACCAAATCTTTTATAATAGTGTATTGTCATCATAAATCTATAAATAAATCCAACAATAGACTATTAGATAGGAGATGATCTCTACCGGAAACAAGGCTTAAACTATTTGCGTACATGTGACCATTGTATGAAGAAATGTGCCTTAAAGAGTTGGTTCTTACATCTTAAAGGCAATATGATGCTCACAATGCATTTTTATACCAAGAAAAAATACCAAAGTTAGCTAAATACATCCTAAGAGAACAATGTTAGGAACTTCAAAAGCAGATAAATACCATAATATGGCTCCGGACATAGCACAATGGTTAATGAAAAATGCAACACATTGTGCGTAATAAAGCAAGAACATTGCTATTGTTGGCCTTAGTCATATCTTATGAAAGAATAATGCGAAAAAAAAAAAAAAAAACCCTTTACAGCCTAAGTATGCATGGAAAATTCCACTATTAACAGATTTGTTCAGATATTTATTAAGACCTATTAAAGAAATAATTAAGGGAGAAACATAAAATGATTTACAATAATATATGTGTATATTTGAACAGATATGAGTGTATAGTTCAAGGGTATCAACTCAAAACACTAACAATGTACTGTTGACCAATATTTATAGGAGGGGGTGGAGAAGCAATGGCAAACACATACATTTCGTGGCTTAAAAGTCTGGTTTCTTCCTGCCACAATAACACTCCCATCCTCAAAAATCACACAGCTGATCAATCAAAATATATTTAAATAAGTGAAGTATGCAGTAAAACCATTAACTAATTTAGACTAAAATACTAATCATCTTAATTAGAAAATATGTTAATATATTTGAAATCAACTAATTACTGAAAATCAGTTTCTTACCCAACTAGAACTTCAAGGATGTCCAAAGCAAGATTTGCCTTTCATAAGAAAAGCAAATAGGTCCTGTTACTGGTTAGAAGAAGAAAATATGAGGATAAGAGTCAGAAATTCTATCATGCATGCAAGCATGCATACAGGCAATTCAAGAGGAAATCATCATTAAGTTCCTATCAGTAGAAATATTCAGCATGTCTCATAGCTACGGATGGAATGACTGCATGCCTCATAGCTATATGATCAAGATCTTGCAAGTCCAAGTAATGGTTATTACCACATTCTCATCTGTAATTCAGATGCAAATCCCACCTAACTGTTGAACTGACATGGCTCTAAAGCATAAACAGCAACTAATTTGAAAAACTACATGTTGTTCATTCGAGTGTGTCCTATCTTTGGTACCTCAAAAGCTTATCATTCATTAATTAGGTTTCACTAACATTCAAGAAGCTTCCAGGAGCTTTAGCTTCTAGGTCAATTTCCTCCATAAAAGCTATGGCATATAAGCATAAAAAGCAAACATTAAACATTTGCAAAAGCCTTAGAAGTCAGAATTGACAATCAGCTTCCTATGCTTTTGTCTCTATTCTACTGAATAACTTACGTAAACCCTGTGTTTCTTGTGATTTTTTTCCTTTTTCATACCCTAAGTCCATAGGAAGAAAGAAAATAACCACCTAACTAGTTATCCATGGGCACAACTGATGTCCATATTACTCTAATGCTCCAAGTAAATTTTGGTTTGCAATTCTCCGCAAATGCCAAAGTCAAAAAGTGGTAAAAGGACTCAACCGTCTAGCAACCTTTCCTAGTGGCTTGCTATCTCACTGCATCTTCTTCATTCCAGAAGGGTTTTGCCTCTTCAAGCACTGCATAAAACATAGAGACAGAGCCCTGTCCTAGCAATCGAAGTTTCTCACAATTCAATATTCCTAGAAAACCTTTCGCCTGCTGCACATCTGTAGGAATTGTTCATGTTACACATCCACATTTCCTAGACACCTCAAAAGCACCCCCCAACCCTGACCCCAACCCCTACCTTGCTGTGGCTGGTTTTCCGCAGCAATGCCTGGTTTTGCATAAGGGAGTCCCAACCTATAGCACCCAAATTGGCTCAGTTTTCGCCTGAAAAGCGGATTGAACTGAACCTCGGACGAGCTACTTCCCATTGTTTCACTCTCCCTAGCTTGTTTTTCCATTGAACCTAGACTTCACCTACTTCTTTGAATAAATGGCCACTTATCAAAAGAAAGAAAGAAAAGCTATACCTCCTACTGGGGATTGTTGTTGATTTTGCAGCGTGTAACGTCGATTGCCAATGAATTCACTACCAAGCATCCACATACCAAACTTACGAAGAAACACCTTATTCAACGTCTCTCGAACAAATCCACGGAAGCATTCTTCGAGTTCCCGCACAATTGCAGCACCACACAAATCGAATTCAAAATCGAGCTGATCTATAGCAATCTGCATGAAGCCCAGAAGCTCAAGAGAGAAGCGTTCACCCCAAGCTGCTTCATCAGTTGCCATGGCTTCTGTCGGCGGTGGTAATCCGTCGCCTCCTCTCGCCGGTCTCCACCGCCGTCGCCGTCGATTCACTAGGGACTCTGTTTCAGGAAGACGTACTTCTTCTGTTCGTCCGCTTCTGTTGACAGGTGGCCATCTTGAATTCGCCAGAGCTTGGCGGCGTCGGACGGAAGATGATGATCAGTTGCGGTGCTAAAAGTGGCGTCGGTGGAGAAAATGAGGATTTAGCAAAACAAAGAAAAGAGACAAAAGAGAAGAGAACGAGAAGAGCCCACAAAATAAAATAAAATGAGGGAGCTTGCTTACCAATGAATTGCTTCCTAAGCAAGTTTCTCGATCATTCTCTGCTCCATTGGTCAAACTGGCAGTCAACAGTCTTTATTCGAGAAGAATGGATCACGGTTTCCCCTCGCTGCTGCCAGATAAAATTATCAAAATATTTCTCAAGTCTCCTTTGATTATCTTGCCAGTATTTCCGCCAGTATTTCTGTCTATATGTTTTGATGGAACCACCTTCGCTCATCAATAAACTCTTGACTTCTGAATATATTGATTCATGATCAATCTTGTAGAGTAAAGCTAGATCAATTAGCGGATTATCTTGAAGCATAACTTTTAGAGTATCCTCTAATTGCTCGCATAATATTCGAAATCCCCACTTTTTCGTGTATTTACTGGATACTGTGAGGTCACATTTTACATGACTTCCGTCAATTTGATCGAAATCGACTACTCCCCACAACTGTAACGGTGTGAAATAAAAAAGCTGGATATGATCCACCTCCAATGAACAAGGACCGAAGGAAGAACTTTTCTGTTTTTGGCCATTAACATGGGTAACAAATTCATATATAGTTTTCTCCTCAGAATAATGCTTGTTGAGAGCGAGACATAAAACAAATCCAAAAAACTTATCATACAAATCTTTTGAAGCCATGAAAGATATGGATTCCTTTTCAATAGGGTGAACCCACTCTGGCATCTCTTCTTGAGGAAGAATAATAGAGTATTCCAAAGACTGAAATAAAGATAAATCATTAGAAAGTACCCAAGTTTGTTATTAGTACCCAAATAGAAAAATTCAATTTGAATTTAGTAAGTAATCCTACGGAGTTCCACTTGGAATCAGAACTCTATAAACGAGTAGAGATCCATTGATCCTTACTTGCATTAGTATACAAGTCTCGTGTGATCGAAATCATTCCCATAAAAGTTTAGCCAACTCCATTACATGCATACACATGCGGAACCACTTTATATTTGTTTGATTTTCTTGAACCTCCGATCTTGCATTTTCTATTATTGCAATATCCAACCATGCACTGAATCCAGCGTATAGTCCACATCGATATGCATGTGTGCGTGTGCACATGTATGTGTGAGAGAGAGAATCTAACCTCGTCGTGTGAAGAAATATCAACCATGGTCAACCCTCTGCGAACAAAATCATGAATTGAAGTTAAATCTCCATAATTTTGCAAAGATTCGCAATTATCCGCCCGAAAATGCAACAAAAATGGTGAAAGTTCAGGAATCTCCTGTAATTGGTGGCAATTTTCAAAAAGCAAATAGATCAAACGATGGCGTTTATTGATGGATGTAGGAAGGCCAGTAAGATTGTTCCTCGACAGATCTAATGTTGTCAAGAATGGAGAACAAGAAAGATTCTGAAGAAAGTCTACTTCGGACAAATTACATTCCGAAAGGTCTAACCGATGTAAGTTTGAAAGTTGGGTCATCATGCAAGGATTAGTTGAATCCTCGTACTTTGGAAACCCAATTAAATTTGTGCAAAAATCAAGAGCCAAGTCTTCAAGGTTTTGTAATGTGTAAATGCTAGATGGAAGGCTCATCAAGTTCTTGCAATGACTTAAATACATACACTCCAAAGAGACAAGATTTTCTATTGATGTGGGAAGTCCTTTAATAGGGGTTCTTTCTAAAAAAAGCTCTTTTAGGGTTTCGAGTTTATGTGGAATATCAGGGAACCTTTCAAACTTTGTGCAATTATCAAGATTGAGAACTCAAAGATTTTTTGACTGGAGCTCATTTGGAAAAACACTAAGTTCAGAGCACCCCTCTAAATTCAGCACTTGTAACTTGTTGTGATATGCAATGGACTTGTGAGCTTCCACCAAGTCTTTGCAATTACGGAGATCCAATTCCTCGAGATTTGGAGTACACGAGAGATCAGGCATTCGAACCAACGACTTGCAGTTATTGGAATTAATGTACTTCAAATTTTGGAAGTCCTGCAAAAACAACGGAAACAAGTTTGGACAAACATTTTGAAAGGAACACAAAAGGGGTGCACATATGATGACATCACTTCCTTACATATAAATCGTGGGATTCCCATTTGAGAATAGGTTGCCATTGAAACATATTTGTTAATGATTCAAAAAATTATTATATTTTAGGTTGTCGATTGTACATATTGAGCGATTATAATTCACGTCACCTTATAATTAGTGACAATTCCTGGTGGTATGCCCCTACGGGATCGCTTATGTCAAATTAGTTGGATATGCATTAATCGCAAAGTATCTAATAAATATTTAATTACGTGTACTTAGAAATGCCGCTCCTTCACAACTGATTTGAGCAATTAACGCTGCCTTTTTACAGCACGGTGTAGTCAAACCTTCAACTTACCTAATTCTATTGATGCCGGAGAAATCCCACCATTTGCGAACTACATAAGGTAAGCCTCCATAACTTTGTGACTACATGGCATTTAAGATTCTTTTAAGTGGGAGACGTTGCGATTAGGATATATTATATGCCACATCCAAATTAAATGCTTGATCGCATAGCTAGCAACTCCTCAGGTGTTTTTACTTTTATATATATGTAAACAGGTTGGTCCGTCATATTTTTGTTTTCTGTCTATTCGGTCATTATACAATTTTTTTGTAAATAAAAAAAAATTATATATATAAATAACTGACATGGTTGGAATTACGTCACATAGCTTGTGCCAACAGATTTGCATTTTGAGTTTCTTCGCTAGGTAGATCTTATTTGATTTAGAAATATAACTATGTTGATACTTTGAGACGTTAGATTTGGAAATTATTTGTACTTCATCTATACTATTGTATAAAGTAAAGAAGACCTACTTTGGACAGATATGTGAAATTGGTTATTCTATTTCTTCTGCTGCATATCTCAATATTAAATTTGAATTTTCTTATGATGCAATGACCTTCATTAACAATTTCAAACCTTGAAATATCTTTCTCTTCCTACACATATTTATAAAGTTTCTATGTGTTCTGTACTTTATCAGGAAAGTGTTTCCATTAAGTATTTCTAATAAAGTGGTTCGCTTAGCTTTTCAAATGCCAATTTTCTGCACCTAAAAATATTTCTAAGGTAGGTAGTTAGCATCATTTTGAAAGAAAATAGAGAAATAATTTCTAAAAAGCAGAGGAACCGTACTTTGTTTCGTCTACTAGTACATATAATACACATATACATACACAAATGAGGTAGATAATAAAAAAGGTCAATGTAGGTAAGTTCTCACCTTAAGTTGATTTGGCATTGTTGTGATACTGCAATTGCTCAATTCAAGTCCCACTAATTTCTTTGGACCATGGGAAAATTTTAGATTGTAGGAAGCACATCCATCCCATCGAAACCATCTTAGCTCTTTAGGAAGAAATATAGGACCCTGGAAAGAATTATGCACATTGTCCAAAATGAGCAATCTCAACTTTCTCATTTTTGTAAAAGCATCACGACCGATATATATCTCTATCGGCTCAGGTGGTTGCAACACTATGGCTTCTACAGCACAATCTCCCTGTACATACAAGACTTTTGCATTATGCATTTTTAGTAATTAGAGTGAAAAATAAGGAGTAGTATTTTGAGCATATTTGCAAGTCTTACCATATCATGTGAAAGAACGTCGACAACATCATCATACAACCATAGTCTGCTGCGTCTCCCGAGATCACTGCGACATTCTTGTCTCACAATATCCATACCCATTGATTGAATCAAGTCATGCACTTCTAGACCTCCACGGAAACTAATGCTTATCAAGGACCTCTCAATCAGAATTTCTAATCCTATTGTTGCCTCATAACCACAACTGTCGATAACTTTCTTTACGTACTCTATATCCCTCCACTTAAAGAAGCAGGCAATGTCGAGAAAAATCTCTTTCGCATTTGCGTCAAGTCCATCATAACTTATTTTGAGCACATTATTAATGGTTTCGTCAGGAATCCTAGAAAGGTTATTTAGTGTACTTTCCCATTCACGTTCTCTTCTTCCGAGTAAGAAGGAACCCAGCACCACAATCGCTAAAGGAAGGCCTCCAGCATGATTTAGAACCTTATCCACCAAATCTGTCGTGATCTCTATTTTTTGGCGTGTTGAAAAAGCATGATTTCTAAATAGCTCACGAGCTTCATTAATATACAATGCTTTAATTTCATACACGTGATCTTGATCAATCTCATGACACGTTAGCAAATGTTTATCTCTTGTAGTAACAATGATCCTACTTCCGTCACCAAACCAATTGCGTCCTCCTGCTAAAGCTTCCAATTGGCGTAAGTCATCCACATCATCAAGGACAAGGAGAACCTTTTTGTGACAAAGTCTCTGTTGTATTAGAATAATACCTCTATCGACACTAGACACTTCTAATTTTTGTTGCAATTTTAGTATATCATATAGTAATCTTTCTTGCAACATAACTAAATCCTTGGAATTTTTTGAAGCTTCTCGAACATTTGCTAGGAAACATGAACCATCAAATTGTCTGAAAATAGCATTGTAAAGAGCTTTTGATAAAGTTGTCTTCCCAATGCCTCCTTGTCCCCATAATCCCACCATGACAACATCCTCAGGAGATTTAAGGTTTAACATCAATTTCAACTCAGCCACTCGGGAATCTATCCCGACAGGATGCTTAGCAACATGCAAAGGTGTTTGGACTAGGTAAGTTGAGATCTTCTTCACAATTTCTTGTATAAGCTTTGACTCGTCTCTGACAAAAACGGAAAAAGAGTTGCAGAATCGTTTTAGCGATTTGAATTAGCAATTAATGAGCAATCACCAACCAACAATGACAAAGCATTGCGTCTCATTTTCAGATGATGATAGCCAAAAGAAATTATATTTTCACTGAGTCGAATTAGGACTCCAAGTGCTCTTTACATCAATTAAAACAAGTTCAGGGTTCAACTTTTAGTCATCCAAGCGTTTCATGTTCTTTTGATTTATACATGACGATTTGGTTATTTTTCCTTTTGATTGTCCTACGTGATGTATCTACGCGCTTTAATCAAAAGAGCTTTTGATGACTTTGAATAGTGGTTTCGATTCGAAAACTATTAAATACATGAAGCACGATGTTATTGTCTCACTTGCCTGTACACGCTGATTATTTAATATGTGGCGTTGCAGACTTTCCTAGTTATTCCAAAGAAATGGGGTAAATGCAATAACGCCACTTAAACATTTTGTTCATTTGTTCATTGGTAGATCAAGTTTTAACATTTTGTACTTACAATCATGTGTGTGTTGATTTATTTGTTCTTTTTTTTTTTTTTTTTTTTTTTACAAGCAGTCTTTATACTTGCATGCAAAAGTTCAGTTTCTTACACAAAATATGAACTCAACTCAACTTACCCTTCATTCAAATGCCAACCGGACAAGCCACCGGCATCAAAAAGAGCTTTCTTCCATCTCTTCACTTTCTCCGAATCTTTCCCAAACTTGAATTCATGCTTATCCATAGCTTTATTGTAACCCTCTCTTGGTGTTCTTACTTCCTTGGGTTCCACTTTGTAAAACACCGAAAAGACTATGAGGTCTCCTTGCTCCTTGCACTCCATGATTTTTGCTGCCTCTTCCAAACACCACCACGAGGAAGCGTAATCCTCGGAGAAAACGATGATCGCGATGCATGACTCCTCGATCGCCTTCATAAGCGCCACCGATATTTGGTCTCCCTTCCTCAGTTCCTCACTATCAATGAAAGTGTGTACTCCATTTTGGTTTAAAGCTGAGTAGAGATGACCAATGAAATTCTTGCGTAGATCTGTGCCTCTAAAACTCAGGAAGACGTCGTAAATCCTCTTGGGTTTCGATGAAGAAGCCATTGGATGATGGAGTTCAACAATCAACGACTATTAGCTTTGATATGGTGTTTTCAGGTAGCTTGTTCACCATTTCATCTTCTTGTTGATCTATTCTTATACGAAGAGGACAAAGATGCACGACTTGCTTGTGTGCTTTGGTAAATGATGGGACCTAAGGATGGACCAAGACATCTAAAGGTGTGAACACATGGACTTTTTCATTGAAGACCACATACCACCCGTCACTCATGCTGTCTGATTGACAAAAGCTTCTTTGTGGCTGACAGAAGTAGTGAACAATATAGAAGAGCACTGGACCTAGTGGACTCGATTATTCCACAAATTGACAAACAACTTTAGGTTGGTGGATTCTCGTGATCTAGGTCATGGACTCACTGATAAAAACAACTTGGCTAGCTTCCTAGAAATTTCATCCCCAACCACCGACAAGTAGTTTTTTCCTTGCTATATAATAATTTACCACATGACCGCTTAAGAGATATATAATTACACACGCAATCAAGTGTACCGGCAAAAAAAATGTTAGATCTATTAACAATAGTAGAATTTTGGAAAACATGGTGCTTAAGTATGGACCAACATATATTAATTGGTGTGAACACATGGACTTATCTTCACCACCAAGGTATTCCGATTCTCTGAGTGACACAATCTTCTTTGAGGCCGACAAAAGTAGTGGAGAAACAATTTGGGGTGGTGGACTCTTGAGATCTGGTAATAGGCTCACTAATCAGAAAAAATTTGTTCGCTTTCTTGAAATGGTATCTCCAACCTTCGAGTGGTTTCATCTTTACAAAGTAATAATTTAACACGTGACTACTCAACTGACATGTGATACATACGACAACAATACTTTCTAATAGTCACATAATCACAACATTCATCACCAAATGCAAAGAGTTGGTTTTTCAAAATTTGTACCTCTAACCTTGTGTTGACACGTAAATATTTCCTTGAAAACTTTTCATTCATTTCATGAGAAAATTACGAATCAAGTTTGTCGATAGCTGCGCGATTGGATCCTTAAACCAAAACATTTGCTGATATTTAGACCTACTATCGCATCTTTTATTGCATTTTGCATTCAAACAATAGACACATTTATGTTTAGGCAAAATGCATCAAAATTAAACCAAGCTTGCTTCTGTCGAGCAAAATAGGGCTCCACTACGAAGTTCTTCATTTTAATCGGCCCAATGGACAGCTTGACATCCAAAATTGTGGCAGCTAGTTTCAATTTCATGATAGCGTGATTGGATACAACTCCAAGATTGCAAGTGATGGTCTTAATTCTAAGATATTACATAAGTCCCACTTCATCTAATGAGAGGGATGGTCATAACGTTGCGAGCGAATCAGATTTTTGGCCATGTTCCTCATCCCTCGATTGCAGTAGATTATTTTGTGGGCTAAGAACGAGTTCATTTCTCATGATCTATTTATAGGTGTAAGAGGAATTTGTTCAGCGAGTACCACAAAAATTGAACTTAACCTGTGGAAGATTATAAGTTCTCATTATAAATTCTCCACTTCAAATTTCTTGTCATCAAATCCAAGTCAAGTTCAAACGTTTTGAGTGTACATTCAGTCCCACTACGCACTGAACAAAGCTTTCTTCACCACAAGACAAAGGCTTCTTCTTCTTCTTCTTCAAGCACCCAAAAATAAATAAATAAGAGTGACGACTTCTAAGTCAAGTCTATGAAATTTTTCCAAAGTGGAGGAAAAAAGGTTTCCAGCTTTACTAGTTAGGAGAACGACAAAGCTTCAAGATAGTCATGAAGAATGTGAACAAGCAAAAGAAAACCAGAATGTCACCTTATGACATGGGCCACTTGTTTCTTCCTTTTACGTGGCAACACACTATCCACCAATTTTAATACACCATCATGTTTGACAGGAAATTTCTCATTCTTCACTACAAATACCGTAAGTCAATTATTTGATGGTTGATATCACAACAGAAGAACTATAGCATTAGTTTCTCTGATATCAATGTATCAAACTCTCACCCGTTACCTTGCATTGAAGTCCCTTAACATTGCCCGAATCTCCTCTTACATGTTCTCTACTTCATTCATCTGGATAATGGTATTACTCATGCGCAATGCTTACCCTCTTTAGCTAAAAGAATTACGTGTGAAGATAAGGTTGTCTATACTCACCGGTTCTGGTTGATTGGTATTATCGCGAGTAAAATTTATCCTCTCTTGCGAAAATAATCACGTGAGAACTTCGAGACAAGCTCTTCTAAAATCATCGGTCCCTCCCCCCTCCCAAAACCATATATGGAAGCATCGAATAAATTCTCTTGGCAAAAGAATTGAGCGCAAGCCTCAGGACAAGTCCTCTACAATTACTGGTCACTGCCCCTACCAAAACCATATTTGGAAATCATTGTATAAGTTAAGTCATCTTAATCTTATTTATCATGAAGAAACCAGAACCAAAAAAAAAAAAAAAAGGGAGACCGTGAGTTTATAAAATATTTTACAAAATCAACCTATCCACAATTGATGTTAGGATTATAATACCTCTTTCTTAAGTTGGTGGTGTAACTATAAGGCCACTTGTGTAAATCTTTTTTTGACACTAACAAGGTTGTAAGTAGCTATTAAAACTTTTAGTTTGTTGTATGGCTTAGTATATTAATTTTGCAATTAATTCGTCTCGCTCCATCAATGGTATAGAGATGCACAAAGAAGTGGTCTGGCTTCAAAGCCAAAATCGAGAAGTCACTTGGTCCTATCTAGTCCCTTGATTGTGAAAATGTGAACCGTCTACGCAGTTCCGATAAAGATATTAAATTGAGATAATTAACAAGCAAATCCCAAGGAGAATTTCAATATCAAGTCATTAGACTTTAATTTTCTAATCTAATCTTTGGAAATTGCATTTTATGACCTTCCTAATGAAGTCCCTCTGGCTCCAAATCGTATGCTCGTAATTGATAAATCCGTCGAATCCGATAGAAGTTTGATTTGCAATTCTTTTTTCTTGTCGGGGCTTATTGCTTGATCCATTGAATGTGAAAATGTTAGATGCTTTCAAGCATCATGTCATCATTTCCGCACTGCAATTATTCTGTCTATTATCGCATGCATTTCCCCACTACAATTATTCTGTCTTCGATCTTCTTCACGCCGAGTCCGAGGTGATTTCCACGACCAAAAGTCCAACTTGGAGGCAGTTGCGTCTAATAAGCAAGAATTTATCAATTGGAATTATATATAGTCAACTAAATCTAAATGGTAAAAGTTGAAGAGGTTCGTATGGAGTTCAATGGTTCATATTCAATTAGTCTATACACTAAATTCACTCAAAAAAAAAATTCTAGATAGAGAACCGTGCCACTACTCATTAATGCCTACGGATTGTCCTTTTAAGAATCAACGAAGATAATACCACTTGTCTAATCTCGATCCGCTAAATTTCATGTTTTGAAAGGATGGATCCTGTGTAAGACCCACGTTATTTAATATGTTTGATGCAATCATTCTTGGTAAATTAGATTCATTAAATTAAATTTTTGAAATGATGGGGTGATCATAATGGTGCAGGCGGATCAAATGTTTAGCAGTGTTTCTAATCCCTCAATCGGAATAGATGATGATCTTGTGGGCTAAAAGTGATAACCGATTCCCATGAGCTTATTTAAAAGCGTAAGAGGAATTTGTTCTCTGAGTACCACAAAAGTTGACTTAATCCGTGGAAGATTATAAATTCTAGTTATAAATTCTCCACCTTGAATTTGTTGTCAACAAATCCAAGTCGAGTTAAAATGAGTGTCTTAATTTTCCTTTTAGAGTGTGTAAGTGACAGAGAGCACCAACGTTAGAGCTTGGGAGAAAAAAAAAACATGTATGTATTGTCTATGTAGCACCGACACATGACACTATACGACATGACATGCCGACATGTTATTTCTCAAAAATAGAGAATTCCAACACGTTGGAATACATTGTATATTAGATGAATAATTTTATTTTTAATTAATTTGATTCAAATTCACCATTAAATAAATAATAAAAGAGAGCCTACAATGAATTTACACTAATAATATTAATAAATCTATTTATGGGAAATTCAAAAGACATTCATAGTTAATGCATATCCAAGTTTGGGGACATATTTCTAGCTCCACCAAAAATTATTGATGAAACTAATGACTAACAAGAAATTAGAATTAACTTATTTAAAAAAAGATTTTTTTACAATTATTCAACATTAATACTTTTTTTTTTTTTTGAAATAGTTTTGTAGCCTCCCTTATTTATTTTTCTGATAAAAAAGTCCTTGGGGTCCACCCCAAATGCCCACCTCCAAATTTATTTTACTCCCCTCGTTTCTCAATCTTTCCCTCATTTCTTCTCCCCTTTCTCCAACCTGTCACTTCTTTCTTGAAATTTGAACACTGTCCACCCCACCTCCCCTCCCTCCAAAAAGAAAGGATCTCGCTAAAGTCCTATCAAATCCCATTTTTAATTTTTTTAGTTTCCTCCCTCACAAAGCCTTAGCTACTGCCTCCTCCTCCTTCTCCTCCTCCTCGCGAGACTCTCTCCCTCTCGATCTCTGCTCTCTCTCGGTCACCTCATCACAATCGTTCGTCGCCTCGCCTCTAGCCTTTCTCGCCCTTCTTCCTTCATAGCTGCAGTCTTGCCACTAGCCTTCCATCGCAGTCGTGGCTCAGTCTCTACTCTTCATGTGCCACTCCCTCACCATCGCAGCCTCGCTGTCGCTCACGACCTCACCTCCACTCCCTCACCTCGCCTCCACCCTCCATGGTCTTCTTCAACGAACCTCTCTCTTGGACACACATATCGAAACGTGTTGAGAAGAGTTGACCATGTGTCCAAAAATTCAACACATGTTGACTGCATGTTCGAATGTGTCCAAGCGTGTCCAACATGTCGACATGTGTTGGATATGACACGGAAGCTTCGGCAAGGTGTTTGTGCTTCATAGTGTACTATTAGTCCCGCTGTGCACTGAATTAGGCTTTTTTTCACCATAAGACAAGACATCTTTTCTCCTTAGCATAGAAAAGAAGAGCAGTGACTTTCAGTCAAAGTGCCTATGAAATTATGCCAAAGTGGGAAGAAAAAATTTCCAGCTTTTCTAGTTA
Source organism: Eucalyptus dawsonii (assembly GCA_016097615.1). Classification (NCBI taxonomy): domain Eukaryota; kingdom Viridiplantae; phylum Streptophyta; class Magnoliopsida; order Myrtales; family Myrtaceae; genus Eucalyptus; species Eucalyptus dawsonii. The sequence continues at coordinate 46,468,484 of CM027875.1, read as the reverse complement.
GGGGAACGATGCTTAGAAAGAGCCAAAGAATGTGTGTGACCAGGAGACGACCATAAGAAAACACTTCCAGCTAGTTAGGGGAACGATGCTTAGAGAGAGCCAAAGAACGTGTGTGACTAGGAGACGACCATAAGAAAATGCTTCCAGCTTTGTTACAAGGTGTCTCTTAAAGGTTTCATGCGAGAATATTTTTTTTTTTCCTAATTTGCCTTAGCTGGATTGTCTTGATCCTTTTGAGCAATCACTTAGAAATACATTCAGTTTTTTTTTTCAAGATATGTTATTTGTTTTGTGTGCAATTGTCAAAGCAATAGTTACTAAAACAATAGTTATTTTAAGCGCAATGACCAATATAATCCCATTTGAACACAAAATTAAAAATCTAAGATACCATTTCTTTGGCAAAAAATGAACAATTTGAAAAACATTTTTCTAGAAATAATTGCTTGTATCATTTGAAATAATTATTTAATAATTTTTTTCATTATTGACAATAATTATGTCTAAACATTTTTGTGTACAATAAAATATTTTTCGTTCATTTATTTTTGTAGATTACAATTAACTATTCATATTGGCATCCAACATGGCCTCGTAAAATGATACCACATCAATATAGACATAATGAATGGCCAAGATCGTCCAAGCCGACTCTCTCTCTCTCTCTCTCTCTCTCTCTCTCTCTCTCTCTCTCTCTCTCTCTCTCTCTCTCTCTCTCTCTCGATTTTAAGAGTGAGTTGAGAGTCTCACACTTTACAAAGAGGCAAAGTAAAAGTTTAAGAGTGAGTTCAGAGTAAGAGCAAGACAGGCAAAAAAAATCACTTCCTCTTTTTTTTTTTAGTAAATCGGTTTTATTTGTCGACCACATGTAATATGTAAATGAAGATGGTATAATTTTGCTTAACAAGAAAATTTTGTCATCAATTAGGCTTAACTATAGCAAAGTAAGCAAGCCATGTTATCATAATTACATGACGTGACAATTTATTTAATGGAGGAGTCAGTTTAAGCCAAATTTGCAAAGTTGAGGTACTTGATTATAAAACAAACAACAATTCAAGTCAGTATAATCTCATTATCCCTTATCTATTCTTATCACCCGTTAGTAATATATGGGACAAGTGTCATACGATTCAGATTACAAACCCGTATATATTGTCATTTCCCTTATAACCACATATAAAAGTTCGGCGCTATTATAATAGAATATCAAGATGATGTTGTCATGATTATACATCAATTTTTATTGACAAGAAGAATTTAAATATTATGAAGGACTATTTGAGTTACAAGACTTTATAGAAAAATCGAATCTAATAACTGAATTTTGTTACTAATTCGTGCTACAATGAGAAATCACAAGAGAATTATTTTATTTCTGTGAATATGAAATAAAATAATCATAATTTGGGCATTAATGATTTTAACATATTACATCATCAATTGACTAAAGAAAAGGCGCTAAACAAATTCATTGTAGTACTTTTACCCAAATATAATATGGCATGTGTTTTATAGATGTATAATTCGATTCACTCAAAGTTACGAATATCTTATTGTAAGTTCAACAAATGTGCGGGAGACAGAAATTGCTTTATAAAAACATGTATGCATGTGTATTTTATGTAAAAGTGAGTACTACATAAGTACTATCTAAATAGAGTTCTTCCTCAACTAATGACTAATACTAACCAATATTGACACCAGCCATTGTTATACTTTGGTAAGGTATTATACTCATAAACTGTATTTTGAAGGTAGATTATGTTGGTAAGACTCCTTATGTATTTTGAAGATGTCAAAACACTATCTGAACTTATATATACACATGTGAGTGTGTAGGCGAGTTATCCTTTACATATACAACTTTATATGTAAATGATGTTAACACCATGATGTATGTGCTATCGAAGAATTTTCTTACTTTATGGCTTCATTCGTTTCACCGAAAATAATTTTCAAAAAAATATTTTCCAAATTTTTTCAACATTCATTTCATGGAAAATGAATTGTTTGGGAAAAATATTTTCTATGAAGGGAAAAAAGTCTTCTAAATTAGGGGAAAATATTTTTCGCTTTTCAAAAGTAAAAAACATTTTCTTCACTTGATTTCTTTTATCTCACACATTTACAAGCTCTTACTTCCTCCTCCTTCTTTTCTTTTTTAAATTCAAATTATTTTTTATTTTTCTTTTCTTTGTTTTCCCTCTTCTTCTTTCTTGGTCGGTCGTTGACCATGATAATGGCAAGTAACCGACCATAGGCGAGCACAAGGCTCAACTACCTCTAGCGAGCTCAAACTCGTTGCTCGCCAAATTAGCAAGCGTGAGCATCAAGCTTGGAGCTCACAGGCCTGGCCAAATCAGTGAACTTGAGCTCGCCAACGATGGGCAAGCCTCATGCTCATTGGCGAGCTCAAGGCTCACCTATGGCCGGTCGTTGGCCATCATTGTGGCCAGCGACCGGCCAAGAAGAAGAGGAGGAAAACAAAGAAAAGAAAAAGAAAGATGAAAAAATAATTTAATAATCAATTTTTTAAAAATAAAAATAATTAAATATATGTTTTTTAAATATAAAAAAATTATGAAAAATTTATTTAAAAAATAAAATAAAATAATATGAAAAAGTGTATGTGGAGGATAAGATTTTTCTTGTTGAATAGCAGAAAATATTTTCCACTTTATTTTTAGGTTTCACCCGAATATCGAAAAATAATTACATTTTCTTGAAAAGTGACTTTTTGGAAAATGTTTTCCAGAAACGTCATTTTTTTACAAAATGAATGGAGCTTACATATAGAGAATAAGATACTAGAAAGAAGTGCAAGACTTGGAAGAACCTTTGGATCTTTTTGAACAACCAAGGGACATAGGATCATTGAGGTGCTTGGACGGACCCAATCGAAGTAGAACAACTTAAATGATATGAGCGCCATCAATATGCTTTGGAAGGATGTGAGCATAGAAGGTGAACATATTAAATAAGAAGGAATTTGAAGGGTTACAAAATGTTCTTTACATTATTACGAGATAGACAGTACTCCAGTACCTAGAAACTACTGTAAATTTAACGCAAAAACTAACCAAGACTTTACAATTAAATCAATGCGAAATTATCAAAAAAATAAATGAAAAACGATGAAGGACACCAAATAATTTTGCGGCATAATCTGAGTGTTGATACCTATGTTTATAGGAAAAGTTAACATCAAATAACCTATTTCCCACATTTAAGATTCCATGCACCCCCAAAATGTTTATAAATAATTAAATTTGGTGTAAAACTCATAGCATAACCATGTTTACAACTCCGCGCGATCAAATAGGGCGTCACCAAGCGTGCCCTTTTGATATTCGCTGCTCGTCCTTTACGGGAGCCACTAGGGGACTGTTTGGCAACGTGCCAAACAGTGCCAAATTCTGATTTTTTGTTCCCAGAATCAGTTTGGGATGAGAATTGTGTTTGGTAAACTTTTTGTTCCCGGGAACGATTTTGAACAAGATTTGAGAATAAAAAAAAAAAATTGATACTACGTCCGAGAATCAGAAAAAGAATCAAAATGGTAAAACCTTTGTTCTTCTCTTTCAACATCTCGGTTGTCGTTCGCCATCGCCCGCCACCGTCCGCCGCCGCCTCTGGTCGCCGGTCCGTTGCCGATCGCTGGTCCGGCGAGGTCGCCGGAGGCTTGCCAGGCCAGGGCGAGGTCCGGCGAGCTCGCCGGAGGCTAGCTCAGCCACCGGCGAGGCTCGACCTCGCCGGTGGCCAGGTTGGCCTCGCCCAGCACCGGCGAGGTTGACCTGGCCACCGGCGGGGCTGGGCGAGCCTCGCTGGTGGCCAGGTGAGCCTCGCCGGCAGCTGGGTGAGGCTCGGCCTCGCCAGATCGGGCAAGGTCGAGCCTCGCCGGTGGCTGGGTGAGCCTCGCCCAGCCGCCGGTGAGGCTCGCCTGGCCACCGACGAGGCTCGCCCAGCCCCACCGGTGGCCAAGCTGGCCTCGCTGAGGTTGGGTGAGGCCAGCCTGGCCACTAGCGAGGCCGAGCCTCGGCGGGGTTGGCCGAGCCTCGCCCAGCTGCCAGCGAGGCTTAGCCGACGAAGGCCGACCTCGCCGAGGGCCGACGACGCTCCGAGCCGGTCGCCGGTCCGGCGACCGGCCGAATGAAGAAGAAGAAGAAGAATAGGAAAAAAAGGGGAAAAAAAGAAAAAAAAAAAAAGAGAAAAAGGAAAAAGAAAAGAAAAAGTAAAAAAAGTAAAGAAATTATTTAAAATTTATTTAAAAATCAAAAGAAATTAATTTGGAATAGAATCAATTAATACGGTACCAAATGCAATTCTATTCCGAATAAAAAATTTTGAACGATTACCAAACACGCTTTTTACTTAGAATCGTTTCTAGGAACATAATAAAAAATAATCATTTCTAGTCAGAATCAGCTCCCGGGAACAAAATCGTTACCAAACGCGCCCTAGGCGGCTCTTTTCTCCGTATGGCTACTTCAGGCAAGAAAAAATAAAAAGCCCAAGACCCTTGCTTTTTGTTTCCTTCTCAGAATTTTGCTTGGCCCCACAAGTTTTTCTTTTGTACGGCAAAAAAGAAAGCCTTTCACTTTTGCCAGAAGCCACTCTCTTGGTCAAGCTTGGATAAGGGTGCGTTTGGATGGGCATTTAGAAAGCCCATCCAACCCCCAAAGCCCCTTCAGCCAAAGAGAAGGTGTTTGGCAACCTCCTCAAAGAGCTTTCAAATGAAAGTAGAGTCCTTGGAAATGCTGAAAACATTTTTGCTTCCTCAATTACCCTCATTAATTTTTCATATTTCCGTTATTACCCTTTTATTTATTTATTTTTTAAATGTAAAAGGAGCAACCCTTCGCCGGACCGGCGAAGGGCGCGATCGCCCGGCGACGAGCGAGATCTAGCTCCGGTGGCCATCGGCTGACCTCCGGCGAGGGTCGCTCGACCAGTAGGGCTGCGGAGGTCGCCCGACCTCGGGCGACCTCGGCCGACGGCCGCCGGTACCGAGCGGCTCGCCGGCGGCACAACCCTTCACCGGTCCGGCGAAGGGTTTAGCTGAATTTTCAAAAAAAAAGAAAAGAAAAGAAAAAATAATACCCATTAAAGCCCCTTGCAAAAGTTTTTTTTACCAAACACACATCCAACTCAAAGTCCATTTACAAAATTTTTTTACCAAACACAACTGCATTTTCCCAAAATAGCTTTGAGCTTTCAGCATTTGCATTGAACTCAAAGCCCATTGCAAATGCTGAACCAAACGCAGCCTAAATATCTCCAACGATAAAAAAACAAATATTCTCTGACTAAAGAAACTGGAGATCTCAAATCCATGTGCCCCCTTCGCTAGATAATTGGAGTACATCCTATTCCATATCGGAAGTGGACTTCTTGAAATTCTTCGCCTGAATTAAATCTTCAAACGTAATTTAATAGAAATGAAGACTTACTTCTAAATCAATTTGATTCAAATTCCAATTTGTACTTCTAAGCCAAGTATTTAAAGCCTCAAAATTCCACAAGAAACGTTGTGGAAAAGTTATATGGGGTTTGATTTTTTTATTAAATAGAGTAAGCGTCATGCAAGTTCTTGGGGGCGATTTTGATCTGTTTTGGGCAAGATTTATCTAATTGGCTGTATGTAAACGTTTTTAGTTAAGAAGAACCCTCGTAAAAGGGGAAAAGTTCTAAACTTTTTTTTGGTGCTGATAGTCCTAAATATTTTTATGTTGTACCAATTGAGTTATTTCTTGCCAATTTTGGCCAGATTTTGCTGACTAGACACCGGCTGGATGATATAGCCTAATCGGCGCTGATATTGACAACTTTCAATAATTTTTTAATATTTTTTAATTTTTTGAATTTTTGAATTTTTTTTGAATTTTGAATTTTGAATTTTGAATTTTTTTTTTTCTCCTCTTCTTCCTCCAGCCGATCGCCAGACCTCGGTGACAGGCCAGAGGCGACCGCTGGCAAGGTCAAGGTTGACCTCATCGGCCACCTCGCCGGATCTAGCGAGGATCGAGCCTCGCCCATGGCCGACGAGGGTGAGCCCCACCAGCTTGGCACGAGGCCAGCTCAAGGCCACCTCCTCGCTTCGAGTGAGATATTCCCCTTGTAGATCTGGTCAGTTGCTCAAAGCATTGTCGTGTGTGTCAACATGTTCTTCACCTTCCTTATCACATAGATCTTCCTCACCATGCTTTGCCACATGAAGTTTGGCCTATTCATCTTCTTTGCCTTCTTTGTTGCCCTCATGACCGCCTAAGCCTTGAGCTAAGGACTAAATTGACACAACGTAAAAAGGTTTAAGACTAAATCGGCACCAAAAAAAAGTTTATGACTAAATTGACATAAAGACAAAAGGTTTATGATTTTTTTGGCACTTTTCCCCTTGTAAAAGACTAGAACACCTAGTTGAGGCCACTTGTGCCTTGTGTAGGGTAGGCAAAACCTAGATTTTTGTTAGCAAAGAGAAAGTGCAATGAAGTGACGACTGGCCTCAAGCAGAGGGGCCACTAGCCCTTATGACTATGCATAGAGTTTTCATCCGTCGTCCAATTGACCTGTTTTCACATTCACATAAAGCTCATGACTCAAATTGGATTTCCAAGAATCATAGATGGTTATAGTGGAGTGTTAAGATATTTTCTTCATTAAAAATCCAATTGATGTGATTCTTGAGGATTTAGAAAACTTGTGATTCGATATTTAAAAATGAAATTAATCAATTGAGTTAAATGACAAAATTCTTAACACATCATGATCAGGTAATTTTAGTTAAAAGTTGCAATATCTTGAGAATAAGACATATTCAACTTCAGCAAATTGGATATTGTTGGAAAACGTTAAGAAGTATGATTTAATTATATCCTTCGATCGAATTTGTAAGGAAGTAATATTCTCAGTCAATTTGAGTGAAATCTATGCTAAAAAGTTAGGTGTCTAGTGTCTACAAGCATTTTGAAAATAATGTAAAAATATTTGAAAAATAGTTTTTGATAAAACTGACTCCCTGTCTCAACCATTTGCAACATGCATTGCATAGTATTGCTGATGTGGGCTCATCCATGCTATATCATGAAACTTATGCTATGAATCGGACACCTAAATATTGATTTGTGTTAATTCATATTATCTCTGCTACATTTTGGACCCATGCATGTCATTTTGCATTTATATAAGCCATTAATAACACATACACGATTGCACCTGTCACGAAATTAGCTAGTTGAACATCATACATCGTCCATAGTATTTCGTGTCGAAAACCGAAAATTATGACTCCCTATTGCATAGAAACCCAATCAAAATTCGGGAAAAAGACGAATGGTGCAGCTAGCAGAAGTTATATTGAAAGCGAATGTAAAAAAGAGAAAATCTTCTCGCCCAATCCACTGCTCCTCTACTTACGAGATGCAATCCTCTATTTTGCTCATTATTAAAAGGACCCAAGCGTAGGAAGAAGGTTAGTATAACAGGAAGCGCAAAGATCATTTGGTTCGCTTTTTTGTTTAGATTCACTTTTATTATTAGAAAGGTATGCATTGGACTCATGCACGCCAATATGATTGAATTCAATGTAGTTATTTGAATCGTACGCAATGGATCATGCATGTTGCTCTGATTGGCCTGAATTCATCTTTGTTTTTTGAGTTGCGTATGTTGGATTGACATTCAAACACTGTCTTCAAATACGACCTTTTATTTGACATGTCATCCGATTCAAGCCCCTTTTTGCTTGCTGCTTTGATATGGATTCATCCATACCTGTTTGATGAGCTGGACTCATGTACCAATGGGCTTCAACAATCAGCAATGAATACTAGCTTAAGAATTAGTAGTGTTTTACTAGGCACTTCGTTCACCTTCTTGTTGATTCTGTTCTTATGCTAGATTACAAAGATGCATGACAGACTTTGGTACTTTGGTAAATGGTGGTTCTCTAGGATGGACCAAGACATTTAAGGGTGTGAACACATGGACATCTTTTTGCCGAAGACCAGTCCACCGATGGATTTCTGATTGATACAAGCTTCTTTGTGGCTGAAAAAATAGTAGTGACTAGTATAGGTCACTGCTAGTTCGCAGAACTCAATTATTGCACAAACCGGCAAACACCTTTAATGAAGAGACAGAGGCCAATTTCGAGTCAGAAAAGGGGAGGCTGATTTGAATGCCCCTATTTCCTCTCGAGCCTGCAGTGCTCGCCCAAAGGGACGAGCGCGAGGACTGGAATCATTCTCTAGCCCGTCCTCTCCGATTGGCACTAATCTTTTGCAAATCATTTTAGTAAGCATTTAGATGACAAAATACATGAAGGATAACTATGGTAAAATTATATGTTAACTTTTAATAATAAACTTCTCGTTGCATCATTCACAATTATCTAGATCATATATTTAAAAATCAAAACATAGAAATTACATATAAAAAATTAACATCACTCTAAGTTCTTCTTATTATGGTATAGAAAATTTACGATCATATTATAATTTTCAAAGATCATTTCAACATCTTCCTTATATATTATAGTATTAATACTCTTTGTCACAATATTTGTCTTTCATATATTAATATCTATGAGGGATTTGCAAACTTAAAAAAGGAAGCAGTATTTATTCCCATATTGATCAAGCAATCAAGTTGATGTTCAAGCATTTTGAAATTAAAGGCTTTGAGCATATTAAAAATATACTACATGATAAAAAAAAAATGTATTGGTTTAAATTAAAAATAGAATTATTTCTACATGTGCTGTATAAATAGTTCACGTTTCACATAACTAACGTCTTTTGGAGATTGAAATTCCAAATAAGAAAAATACTGTAAACTTATATAGAAAATATTAATATTAAATAGCTAATCATACATACTGTCTCATGTTGAATTATGCGGATCGACATTGTTGACAATCTATAGTTTTTTCTTCCATATTTAAATTCTCCATTCTCAATTGTAGAAATGTTATGGGTAATAAGATATATCAAACTGACATAAATTGATCCATATTGATACTTTATTAATGGATATGCAATTTCAATCGATCTATCAAACAAATGAGCCAGCAATAGCTCATGCACAATTGTTTTGTTTGTTTTTTGTGAGAAAATATTAGATGTCATCAAAATCGATTATTCAATATCAAGTGCTATGAACTTTTGAATTTCCTCTAAAGAAAAATATTATGAAAGAATCATCATGTCGTGTTTTGGGAACACTCACAGTCTCTCTGTTTACGCATGTCGCAATTGTTCTATCGCTTTAATATGGCTAAGGATCTTGATTAATTATAATTTATAATCTCTCAATCATAGTGCTACTTGACTTATATGTTGGTGATATATGCCACTAACAAATTGTCTTGGATCATCGGCACAATGGTTGCCAAACTTGAGCAGTTGTTGGAAAGTGATTTTAGCTCCGAAAGCTGGAGTCTACTATGTTCAATGGTTCAAGTTGAATTTAGCTTATTCAATAAGTTTAATTTATCTTCTTTTCTCCTTAGCACCGAAAGAAAAGAAGAGTGATGACTTTTAAGTCAAGCCTACAAATTTTTTCCAAAATGAGAGGAAAAAGTTTCCAGCTTTATTAGTTAGAGAAACCATGCTTCAAAATAGCCATGAAGAATGTGAACAACCATGAGACAACCATGTTGATTGTCTTGATCCTTTTGAGCAACAACTTAGAATACACATGCATTCAGTTCTTTTAAAATTCTATTAATTATTATGTGTGTAATTGTCACAGCATCAATTACTACAACAGTTATTTTAAGTGTGATGACCAATTCCAAAGGTATTTTTATTATTATGTAAGTCTGATTTATTTTTGTCTGTTTCCACATGCATTTCCCTATTGCAATTATTCAGTCTTCAATCTTCTTCACTCCGGGTCCAAGGCGCTTTCCACGACCAAAAGTCAAACTTGGAGGCAGTTATTTGCATCTAATAAGTAAGAAATTGTTAAATGGAAAATATATATTGTAAACTAAATCATAATATAAAAGTTGAAGAGATCGGTACAGAGTTCATTATTTTTAATGGTTCAAATTCAATTTAGTTTATTCACTAAGTTGACTCAATAGTAACTGTATCACTACTTTTTAATGCATACGAACTGTCCTTTTGACAACTCGAAGGAAATAATACCACTTATCTAATCTCAATCCACTTAATTTCATGTGTTGAAGGGATGGATTTCACATAAGAGTCACCTTATTTAATGTGTTTGATCCAATCATTCTTTGTAAACCAGATTCATTAAATAAAATTCTTGGAATGAGGGGGATGATCATAATGGTGCAAGCAGATCACATATTAATCCATGTCCCAAATCACTTGATTGTAATAAATAATGATATTGTGGCTGAAAATGATAACTGGTTCCCATCATCTTTTTTATAAGGGGAATTTGCTCTAGAAGTACCACAAAAGTTTAACTTAATCCGTGGAAGACTATAAATTCTCCACCTTAAATTTCTTGTCAATAAAATCCGAGTCAAGTTGGAACATTTTGGGTGTCTTAATTTTTCTTTTAGAGATAGTGTGTCGGTGACAGAGCACCAATGTTAGAGCTTGGGACAAAAAGACATGTATGTATTATCGGTCCCACTACACACTGAATAAGACTTTTCTTCACCATGAGACAAAGCATCTTCTTTTCTCTTTAGTGCCGAAAGAAGAAAAGCCCATGAGACAAGACATCATTTATCTTTAGCACCGAAAGAAGAAGAGCAATGACTTTAAGTCAAGTCTATGAAATTTTTCCAAAGTGGAAGAAAAAGTTTCTAGCTTTTCTAGTAAGAGGAACGACACTTTGAGATTAGTCATGAAAAATGTGAACGACCGGAAGACGACCATGAGACAATGCTTCCAGCTTTGTTACAAGGTGTCCGTGAAAGGTTTTATGCTAGAATGAATTTGTTTTTTCCCTAATTTTCCTTAGGTGGATTGTCCTTATCCTCTTGAGCAATAACTTCGAATAAAAATTTATGCATTTAGTTTTTATTCATATCTATTATTTGTTATGTGTGCAATTGTCACAACAACAGTTGCTAATATGATAGTTATACTAAGTGCAATGATCAATAAAATGCCATTTGAATGTAGATTAAAAATCTACGGAAAAAAGTAGTGGATCTTAATGCCAAACGTAATTTTCTAGATAAGCAAAGTGGTAACAAAAATAAATAAATAAATAAAGTGGCAGTCCAAAGTTAAACCAGAAGGCATCGTCTCAACTATGGAATTGTGGTTGGACCAAAAACTCAAAAAAAAATTAAGGAATTGTGATAGTGGTACCATAATTTGAGGTGATTTAGAGAGTTTTAACTTAGCACACTTTGAGTGAGGCACATTACGAATGGTCTGTCCTCTTCAGCCCCTTCTTATTGTGCGTAATGTCAACTTATGCCCTTATGACATGGGCTACTTACCTTTAACTTGTTTTCTCCATACATATGTGATACACCATCCGCTGATTTTAATACGCCATCATGTTTAACAGGAAATTTCTCATCTTACCCTAAATTAATTATTTGATAATTCATTTTACAATAGATGAACTAGCTTTAATCTCTCCAATACTAATGTATCAAACTCTTACCGATTATCTTGCATTTGAATCTCTTAACATTGCCCCAAATCTCCTCTCACACGATCTTTACTTCATTCATCCGGACAATGGTTGTACTCGTGCGCAACAATTACCTTCTCTAGCTAAAAGAATAACATGTGAACCTCAAGACAAGGTCCTCTATAATCACTGGTTCCAGATAATTGGTATCATTGTGAGTAACACATTTCCTCTCTTGCGAAAAGAATTGCAGGAGAAGCTCAGGACCAGCTCCTCCTCTACAATCATCGGTTTGGGGGTGTTTGGTTCAGCTTTCCAAGGGGCTTTGAGCCCCCAAAGCCCCTTGGGAAAAATATGAGGGCGTTTGGTTCGGCATTTGAAGGCTACTTAGAAAATGCTTGCCTTTGAATGCTGAAAGCCCAAAGCAGTCCTCACCTGCTTTGGGCATTTCAGCATTTTCGGCATGCTGAGGTAGGAATTAATGAATTTTTTCCCGATTGCCTATTTTGCCCTTAAAATTTTATTAGAAGTCCACTTTTGCCCATTCTAAACAAAACCCTAGCTCTTTCCACGTTTTCCTCACTTTCTCCATCGACCGGTTCTCTTCTCGTCTCTCTCTGTAGCGTTCTCCATCAACGCGGCTCTCTCTGCAGCGTTCCTCTCCCTGCAACTCGCACCACTCCATCCCGATTTGAATCCGAGCACCACTCCATCAAGGCCGAAGTTTGTCGCACGAGCGAGCGAGATCCGAGATCCGAGCAATCCGAGCACCACTCGGAGGTCCTCCTCTCGCGGATCGGCGACGGCTCCGCTTCCTGCGACGGCGACGGTGACGGCTTCGCTTCCTGCGACGGCGACGGCTTCGGCTCTCCGCCCAAGGTCCAAAGGAGGCTTCGTGCATGAATTAGGCATAGCGGGGTGCTTCATCTGGGTTCGGAGCTCTCTCCTATCCTGCCATGGACTCCAGTAACGGCGCGTTGGGTTCGCTCCTTTCTTGTCTTTCGTTCTTGCTCGTTCGTTTCCGTTCTTGATGCAATTATGGGTGACGTCCGGCTGAATCGAGTGTGGGTGACGTCCGGCTGAATCGAGTGCTCTTTGTCTTCTCTGATTTGGGTTCCCATTCGCTTTAAGTTTTGTGGTCGCGTGCTGAAAAAGGAGGGGCTTTATTCTCGTAGCCGAATTTGGTGGGAGTCTGTAATTGAAGTTTCTATCTTTTTTGGTTTAATTTCGTTGTGTGTGGACTCTGCATTCTGGGTTTTTTTCTTTACGAGCTTAGCTGCTTTTTCCGTCTATTGGGTCTCGTCGTTTGTGTATCTTTAAGGGCAATCGTCGGTTGGTGTCTCTTAACTCTTTATCTGCTTGAATGATCTGTGTTTTGTAGTGATAATTGAACAGGGATTCTCATGTTGGGTGTTGCCCTCAGAGTGATTAGTCTTGAGGCAGCTGGTGCAAAGTCAATTAAGGTGGAATTGAGGTTATTGGAAGTGTAGTTGAAGAGATTCAAGTCTAAAGTGGTTTCGTTATATGTTTCGAGACATACACTGTTTGATAAATCTGACCTCGCCACCACAAGGATCTGCGCGCTCCCATTCATGTGGATCACTTGATATTTCTGAGACATCATGGACAGAATCAGGTTATATCCGTCACAGTCAACCTCGTAGCCTGGATACCCACAGTATCTTGGCTGCCTTATATGCCTGAAAGGATAGCTTATTCCTACATATCCACAAATGAAAGGAGCGCATTCTTGGAATGGCAGGAAGCTGCCAGAAGCTCGCACGGGGAAGTGAATTTGGAGGGCCATGAAGAAGAGCAAGGAGAGAGAGGAACATGGCGTGGTAAGATCCATCCGAAGGGAGATGGTGCTGGAGTAAAACAAGGAGGGGTACATATGAAGGGACGTGGAGGAGGGAAATGAAGATGGCTATCGAACGTTAAAATTGGGTCCAGGGGAGGACGGATGGGACTATGTAAAATCGACCCCAACCATCCGTCCTCCTTGTTTGTTTGCATTAGTTTGTGACATTCATTCCCTGTTTCCGCAACAAATGGTCCACCTCCTAAGCCATGGGAAAGAGCTGAGGGGGGTTCATCAGGTCCTGCGCCATTTAAGCCGCCATCATCTGGAAGCACTAGTGATATAGTGGAAGCTTCCGGAACAGCAAGACCCGATGAAATTGTTTTGACTACTGATAGAACTATTCCTGTCAATGCGAATTCTATTGCCAAGCCGGTTCCCACCGGGCCATGCGAGCATCAATCCTCTGGCAATATAACATAAGATGGTTCTCAGTTAATCTTTTGATAATCATTGCAGGATAAAGTTCATTGGTGCGGGTTTGGATGGTTAGAAGACTCGAGAACAGCCAAATCGACTCGAGGGGGAATTCGAGCCTATTTTTCTGGGATTTTTTCCCCTTCTTTTCTTTATTTTCTTTTTTTTTTTTTATTCCCCCTTGCTTCTACGTTGCTTCTTCCCTAATCATAACTATGGATTTGCTTCTTCTTTTTAATAATTCAAGTCTTTCTCGTTTTTAATTAATTAATTAATTTATATACTGCCAAAATTTAGAAGTCTCATGTCACGGCTAATAATCTTGGCCTGCCGATTACCCATGGTAAAATTTGGAGCAATCAATGTTATGCTTCCTTTGCTCTTCTTTGTAAGCATGAAATAGAGCTCACAGTTATGAGTGTCCATTCATGTCAGTGTCGTACTTACATGATTAATTGATCGTGTCAACTTACTTGACATAAACACGATTTGAAAATTATTGAACCGACACGACACAATACAACACATCTATATGATGCCAAATCAACGATGTTAACACAAAACTAACTAATGAACACGGAGCTGACATAATATATCACTTAATTTTTTATACTATCTACCAATTGCAATGATTGCCAACAAAATATCTTAAAATATATGGGAATATTCAATGAAACATCACTTATGGAACAATCTATTTCCGCTCAGAGTCCTTCCCTTTTTATATGCGATGCTTACTTAAAAAAATAACATCCACAATCGGTCGCTTTATTATTCACCAAATAAGTTCACCTTTTTTTTTTTTGCTATATCATTTTTATTTTTTGACAATCAATAGCCCAACTTTTTATTAATATACTATAATGATCATTAATTAATGAAAATGATTAATATTTTAATAATTAAAAAAATTATTCAAAGTTGAAAATAAACTTAAAAAAATCCTTAGCCAAAAGTTGAGCTTTGCATCTAATCTATAATCAAATTCTTTTAATATAATTTTTAAATGAATCTATTAATATGTATCTTTTATATTATTCTCAACATGAAAATGTAAATGTTATATAGCCATTGTTTCTTTTTTACAATTTTAAAAATACTAAAACTAAAAAACTTAATTTGGTCTCACCAAAGGGCTTTTCAAATACATGTTTACCAAACAGTTTTGCATTTCCCTAAAGGGCTTTTCGATTCTGAGTTTACCAAACGGTCTGAAGCATTTGGAAAACCCCTTTACCTCAAAGGTATTTGCATTCTCCCAAGGGCATTTCTCCAAAGCTGAACCAAACGGGCCCTTTATCGCCCCTTCCAGAACCTTACATGGGAGCCATAAAAATTCTCTCGCAAAAGAATCGCATGCGAGCCTCTGGACAAGTCCTCTATTATCACAGGTCTCTCCCCCTCCCAAAACCACATTTGGAAATCATTGTATAAACCAAGTCATCTCTAATTATCATGAAGAAATGAGAACAAGGAAAAAGAGAAAACGAGTTTATAAAATTTTTACATAATCGACCAATCCACAATTGATGTTAGGATTATAATACCTCTTTTTCTTAAGTTAGTAGTGTAACTATAGGGCTACTTGTGTAAAAAAAATTTATACCGACAATTTATGCTATAATTGTAAGAAGAAAATCCTAAAAATGCATACAACCGACAAATACAAGTCAAGTTCAAACATTTTGAGTGTACTGTCAATCCTGCTGCATACTAAACAAGGCTCTTTTCATCATGGGACAAGGCATCTTCTTTTTCTTTTTAGCACCGAAAGAAAAAAAGAGTGATGACTTTTAAGTTAAGCCCATGAAATTTTCCCAAAGTGGAGGGAAAAAGTTTCCAGCTTTACTAGTTTGTGGAACGACATTTTGAGATAGTCATGAAGAATGTGAACGACTAGGAGATGACCTAGAGATTACTCTTCCAACTTCTTCACGAGGTGTCTGTGAAAGGTTTTATGCTAGACTGAAATTTTTTTTCCCTAATTTGCTTTAGATGGAGTGTCCCAATCCTTTTGAGCAAAAACATAGAATAATGCTCTATGCATTCAGTTTTTTCTTTTTTTTTTCCAAATTATATTATTTGTTATGTTTGCAATTAGCATAGTAGCAATTACTAAGTGCAATGACCAATATATAATTCCATTTGAATGGATATTAAAAATTTGATGTTCCATTTGTTTTGTGGAAAATGAATGATTTGAAGAACATTTTTCTAGAAACAACCACTTGCAATGATTAAAATAATTAAAATAAAAAATATTTCCATTATTGACAACAATTTATATCTAAACATTTTGTATACAATATAAATATTTTTTGTTCATTTATTTTTTTGTAAATAACAATTAACTATCCATGTTGGCATATGATATTGCCTCTTAAAATGATACTACATCAATAGAGACATAATGAAGAAGCGCACCAGAAGTGTCTTAAGCTGTGTACGACACTCACTATAGTATTACAACCTTTCATTAGGTCACTTAAGTGACACCTTTTAAAGAAAAGAAAACGATCATTTAAGTGCCAACTCCGATCTAAGTAGTTGGAAATCTCACGTGACAATAATTTATTAATTTCTCAATCCTACATGGCTTGCTGGCGTGTCCAGTCAGCATATAATTTCTAAATGTTGTATAACAAGTTAAAAAAGTGATCACTTTAGTGCCAATGTTGTAAAAAAATGATTATTTCAATACCAATTGTTGTTGAAAGTGATCATTTCAGTGCTAACCTTAATCAAAAAGTGATTAATTCAATGCTAATAAAAAAACCCTAAACTACGTTGTATAGCAAGTTAAGAAGTGATCACTTTAATGCCAGTCGTTATAAAAAAAAAATCACTTCAATGCCAATTGTTGTTAAAAAGTGATCACTTCAATGTCTATCTTAATGAATAAGTAATTACTTCAGTGCCAGAAAATGCCACATCAGATAAAACTTTTAATTATAAAAGCTACATAATTTCTTTAGTTGGAATTTCTTCATCGGAGGCACTTAAGTGATCGTTTTTCTCTGATTTTGACACTTAAGTGAACCGATAGAAAGTTGTAGTACTATAAGTGAGCGTCATACACAAATTAAGACACTTTCGATATACTTCTTCCATAATGAATGACCGAGATCATCTAAATAGAAACACACACACACACACTCTCTCTCTCTCATAATTACATAACATGATAATTTATCTAATGGAGGTTTGAGTTTGAGCCAAATTTGAAATTTTGAAGTGCTTTAGAAGTTTAGATGCCTAATTATAAAACAAACAAAACTTCAAATACTTATAATTTATTTTCCCTCACCTATTCTTATCATTTGTCAGTAATATACAAGACAAAAATTGTGTGGCTCGGAATACGAACGTGCATATATCATCATGTTCCTTAAAAACACTCTCTCTCTCTCTCTCTCTCTCAACATGATAATTTATCTAATGGAGGTTTGAGTTTGAGCCAAATTTAAAAATTTGAAGTGCTTGACTGAATAAAAAAGAAGTTTAGATGCCTAATTATAAAACAAACAAAACTTCAAATACTTATAATTTATTTTCCCTCACCTATTCCTATCATTTGTCAGTAATATACAAGACAAAAATTGTGCAGCTTGGAATACGAACGTGCATATATCATCATGTTCCTTAAAACCACATATAAAAGATTGGGGTTATGACAATAAAATTGCGAGATGATGTTATCATGGTTATACATCAATCTAAACGAGAAGAGTTAAATATAATGAAGGACTGTTTGAGTTACAACACTTTATAGAAAAATCGTATCTAATAACTGAATTTTGTTTCTAATCTGTGTTATTCAATGAGAAATCACAAGAGAATCATATTTATCTCTATGAATATGAAATAAAGTAATGATAATTTGAGCATTAATGATTTTGACATATTACATCATCAATTGACTAAAGAAAAGATATTAAACAAATTCATTTTATTACTTTTACCCGAATATAATAGGGACCAAAAAATTATGAGCATCTCTCTGTAAGTTCAGAAAACGTGTGGGAGACTGAAATTTCTTAAAAAACATTTACATGTATGTATTTCACGTAAAAATGAGTACTTTATTAATAGAGTTCTTCCTCCACTGATAACTAATAGCATGAACGAATATTGACACCAGCCATTGTTATATTTCGGTAAAATTTTATACTCAAACTATTTCTATGCAATCTAATATGAACATCGAATTCTTCCATAAATTAAGCCAAGAAAAAATTAAGCTTGTAATTTTATTGCTTTTTTTTCTATATTATTGGATTGCATTTAAATAATAACGCTAACTTAATAAGAACATCATTTCATGAGTAAAACCCACAGAAGTTAAATTACATCTAAAAAAAACTGTTATTGTTGCTTGTTGTCTTTCAGGATTTGACAAAATTTGACTCATTCATTATGTCGTTTTACATGAGATATGTTCAGTCTGCCCATTTAATATTGATATATTAAATTTCAATTTTTTAAAACAATTATTTTTGGGGTCGCATTCGAGTTAACCCATTTCAATAATACGGTCTTAAGTTGAGTCATAGGAACCCAACCCGGTTTACTAACACTATCGGTCCTGCAAGGCTCGAAGAACAAATGGGCTAGGTTGGAGGATTTGTCTCACTTACAAAAGCTCGACCCACTAATGCAAGGGTGAGGCCCGGTGCAAGAGTTCTTTTAATTTTTTTTAATAGCAGGCTAGCTTCAATGAAAGAGTTAGGCCAACAATAGTAAGGAAAAGCATAAAAAAATAAATGCATAATAGATAAATTCTAATTAGGTCTTATTTGTTGGCTGTGGAATCAGATTACGTAATTAATTGGGGATTCAAAATTCTACAATTTAAGCAGAAATCCACAATCTTGACGCTTT
The DNA here is from genome assembly GCA_016097615.1 of Eucalyptus dawsonii. Taxonomy (NCBI): domain Eukaryota; kingdom Viridiplantae; phylum Streptophyta; class Magnoliopsida; order Myrtales; family Myrtaceae; genus Eucalyptus; species Eucalyptus dawsonii. Next base: position 46,449,745 of record CM027875.1, on the reverse strand, counting down.
TAAAAAATCGGACAGAACTTTCCAAAAATTCAGGTCATGAACTTTCAATAAATGTAAATATCGGGTGAATTAAACTGAAGAGAAATGAGGGGTCAAAGTTCAGACAAATATATAAATAAAATAAGTACTTTTTCAACAAAAGAAAGGGAAATTTTATGCGCTAGTTCTTTACTACCTAGAGGCCCAAGTCTGCTAAGCAACAGGCAGCAGCAGGCCGAGGGCCCTGTACAATATCCCTATGACGCTGTGTAGCAGCCCAATAGCCTTCAATAAGGTGTTTTGAAGATCACATTCGGGTTTCCTCAGCCTTGGTCGTTTTTCAACTTTATTTCTTCAATATGTGAGACGCCAGTGAAGGAAGCTCTAAGGTTGAAAATCACGGAGGGGAAAGAGCATCGCAAGGGCTTATCAGGAGCGACGGAGATGTCGGCCTCACCAGAGGCTTGATCGGCTGCGGTAACAAGATGCTGGACTGTAGGAACGCTGGTGATTTCTGTTTATGGTCCTGGACAAAGCCACCCGTAAACCTGCAAGAAAGCACCGAGAAACTCGAGAGAACTAGTTGGAAGGTTCATCAGCGTTGTGGTTACGTGAGGCAGAATAGTGGTGGGGCTGATTCGCGGTGGCTCACGCTCCTCGGGTTGATTTGAGCGTGCAAAGATTGCAGGAACCGGCGTCAGTGCAAAGACCATCTGGGTATTGCGTCGGTGCGGTTCAGACGGTGCAAGTGGTGCAGCATGGAGACGGAGGTGAGACGCAGTGCAGCGGCGACTGGAGCCGCCACAGCGTCGTCGGGATGGAGGAGGTCGTGCGGAGATAGCCTCGGCGGCCTTGGCTTCAATGATACTCCGTTGAAGAAGTGAAGGCGCGCCTGAATTTTGACGGTGAGATCGGACCCTTCGAGCCTACTTTCATGCTTGAATAATCCAACAAGGAACGAATTTTCACTGCTTGGATTCACGCTTTTCTGCAAGTCAAGTCTTCACACTCCAATTCGAATTCTAAAATAATCCGACAAGGAACATAATAGATTTTATATAGGCTGACAATTAGGATTTCTTTCAAGAGTAAGAGATATTTTTTGTTTCCTAATAATTCGAAGTTTATAGGATATATTCTATCTTAAAAATAGGAAACTCTTCTCTTCTCTTATTGTGATAATATCACATCAATTTGCTCAATTATCCTCTAAGATTTGAATTTTGATAATATCGAGATTAATTGTTCCCCAAGTTTGCTTTTCATAAATTAATTTTCCAATTTGACATTTTAATTATGCAATTTTTTACTCTCTAGCATCCATGGTCTTGGCCAAAATTTCTTGCTCTTAGGGACTCGGTCCAATTAATCTAATCAAGTTCAAAATCATTCATTTAAGTTGATCAATCGCCGGTCCTAGTTAAATGCAAATATATGCAGGCTTATTACTACTAAATGAAAATGCTTCTTGATATATAGGTAAATTTAACTAATGTTTTTATTTACGGGCTGATGACGGTCTCTAATTTTTTCAACAAATAACCAAATAGATTGTCAAAATTTAGGTATTAATATTTTTGCCAAGATTTCTTGGAGTTTGCGAGAGATAAAGGAAGCTCCCATGGTCTGTTTCGGCGACCCCTCGGCTTCATTACTACCACAACTCCATGAACCATAGAACAAGTGCAAATCTCTCCCTCTCTCCTGAATAAGTTGTCCATGCCAAAGCTGGATGCTAGCAAACTAGATGTCTTTTTTTTGTGACTCAGCTCTCTAGAGATTGAAATGATAGAAAAGTTGTAGGGTCGGTTGTATTTTACTTGATAATGGCCCGACCAACCCGAAAGAAAATCTATATGGACCCTGATAGACTTAGAAAAGGAAAGAAAAAAAAAAGGAACATCAGGTGGGTGGCCAGCCTCATTGAATAACGAAAGGAAAACAAAAGATGTGGATCAAATTGGCGAAACTATCGGATTGCATTACTGTGCTTTCCATCTAGTAGGCTACTTCAATGGGCTGAAATTATGAAACTAGCCCACACTTTTGACCTCTTTTTTCTTTTTCTTTTTCAAAATAAATTTCTTTGATACGAAATAGCTTACTCCAATGTCAACAGCTTCTACGGTGTTGACTCCAAAAAATATACTAAGTCATGGTGGGTCGACAAAGTGTCGACGTTAGTCGTCGATGGAGCAACCAAATGATGCGATCACGAATCGTTGAATAGCCAATGCCAAATTAATGTCACAAGACCCATGGTCATCAAATGAAGAACAGTAGGCTGTAATGGTCGTGTAATAACAAATGGTTAGTAGTAAGTAAAGACCTTATAAAAGTCAAATTGGAAAATATGCCAAAGATTATAACTACTTGTGTGATAAGAATGAGTGATTAAGGATGATTGAGATGAAGGGTTAGTTGTAATTTGTTAATTCAAAGATAACTTTACAATGATAGTTAAATTTTGTATAAGCACTTGTACAATTTTTATCCAATTCCAATTTCCAGTTTTATCAATTTTCTGTTCTTTATTTTTAAAATTCTTTAGATTTGCCAATGTTATCATCGGTAATCCTTAATTATGCAAATTAGTTCCCGTCAAACTGCCACAAAAGCCCAATTCGTATTGAAAATTAAAGATTAAACTTTTGTGGGAAGGTATTTTGTCGACGATATCATTTCGGGTAAACATGAGACTACTAGTGAAAACTTGTAAACCCAGCTCTCCTCAAAACAACTAAAATAGAAGAAAGAAAGCCAGAAAGATTGACAAAGGAAAATCAGTCTCCTTCGTCCAATGAACAAGCGAGAACCACGGTGACAGTCAATGGAGTTCTAAGAAGTGAACTTTGGGCAAGTTAGAGGGAGAGACGGGGGAAGTGGATCAACACGTGCAAACCCAAGCCCATTGATCACAAGGATAAGATAAATTCATCAAGTGTAATGCTATTTTTACCAGCTGCAATGTTGCAAAGCTAGTACTCTCCAAATTTGATCACAGGTATACGACAAGAAGGAAAAAAAAAGGGCATTAACAAAGGCCGATCAATGGCAATTCAAGTCATTAAAAAATCTAACTCAAAACTTAACTTATTAGATGAAGACATAATTTATTATTTAAATATTGTAACACTCCTCCACATGTGTAAGTTAACCTTGTCGTATAGAGAGGCAAGGCACAAAATTTGAACTCATGACCTAGAAAATTTGAACTCATGACCTCCTAACTTTGAAACCATGTTAAAAATTCAATCCAAAAACTTAAGCTTTTAGAATATTGGCAGTGGTCCAATCAAAATCTCACATAGTCATATAGAGAGGCAAGGCACAAAAGAAAAAACAAAAAGATTTGATTCAAGTTGGTTTTCGTTTGAATTGACGCACTATTTTCCCTATCAATTTCATTTTGCTCTTGACAAGCACAGCTTAAAAAGCATCCAGTCCACAGAAGAGTTGAGTCGTGCAATCCTCATCCACCTAATCACCATAGGTTCTTAGATTTCACTTCACGTTCATTAACTTTCAAGCAAATTTGACACCAAAGTGAACTCACATCGCACAAACTTTTGGTAATCTAACCTAAAAGCAAAACCAAAACTCAAAAATTAAATACCAACCAAATAGACGTCTAAGTATGATCGATACTCCTCTCTGGATCAAGTAAAAGACATATTTCCCCAACCCTGCTCGGCCTCGTTCCTCGCAATTTTCCCCTCCTAGAGTTTCTCATGGGGAAGGATCGTTCGTTTGAGGCAGGGTTCCGTTGGGCGGCGAGGGCCCACACCAAGTCCAAATATCTTAGAGACTTCAAAGTTTTTAATTAAGAAAATCTTTCTTTTACTTGTGAAAATGCCTTAAGCGAGTTTGTAAATTATTCGATGCATCGCATGATCTTAAGAAGCTAGTCGGACTAGTAATTTTTGGATCCTTCAAGTTCAGGTCACGAGTATGAGGTGAACTCATGTACTCTCTTGAATATGAATAGGCTTGACAATTGCAAAATTACAAAAAAGAAAATGAATACGATTTGAGGAATACGGAGAGTTTTGAAGTTGATCAGAAGAGGAGCCCATGAACTCCTTAAAAGATCGTGAGTGCCTTAAAACTAGGAATCAATTCTATCTACGTCTTAAGACATACACGCCTCTACATAGAAAGGAGAGAAGGCAGGAAGAAAGAGTCAACAAATCCTCCAAATTCTAACACCGCTACAAGCCAATCACACTCCGGAAGATGAATAGTCGTGGATCGATCAGTGACTACAGAGGTTTTATGTGATTCTTCCGGGGACCGTTCCATTGGCATAAAAAAAGGTTATACTTTGGTGTATTTTATAGTATTTTCTATGCATAATTTCATACCATATAAACACTTCAAAGACTTTAAATCATTCTTTTTGTGATTAAAGTATCACCAATATCCATTTTAATCCTTTGGCTTTATAAACAAATATTCAAAAGGTGTCTCAAATCGTCAGCAGTATGGGCTCAAGTTCTTACTTTTAAGTTTTGACTTAACCAAAAAAGGACAGACAACTTTTGTTGCAGAAAAAAAAAAATCCGTTACCGAGGGCTCCCCGTTGGGGCCAAAAGCACCACGGCGAGTAGTTTCACCACATAAAAGAAAAAAAAAAAGAATAGTCCAACCTCCAGTAGTCAGAGCTAGTTTGACAACCAAATTTGCAGTTTTAGGACCCAAAAATTATTTTAAAAAAAATTAGTATCACAAAAAAACTCCAAATTAATAAACATATGTAAAATTTACTTCAAACTAATTTTTTTATCACTAAAAATCTTAAACTTATACATTTGATGATAAATTTACTTCAAACTAATTTTTTTATCACTAAAAATCTTAAACTTATACTTTGATGATAAATTTACTTCAAATAATTTTTTTATTAGGAAAAACATTAAATTAATACATTTGCGATAAGTTTACCTTTTAGTTTCCGTTAAATTATATTAATATTAAAAAAATTATAATTTGATTCATATGTGAGAAACAGAGATTATCAACTGTTACATGTCAACTCAATAATTATAAAATTCAATGAAAACTAATAGTGATAAATTTGTGATAGGTGTATAATTTTAAGATTTTTTTGGTCAAAAAATTAGTTTTAAGTAAATTTTCACACGATATTAATTTGAGATTTTTTGTAATATTAAATCAAAAAGAAAATAAAAACCATGAGAATTAATTACTATTCACAACAGGAGCAACAGCACAACTCGAGCTTGGTGGTCCCGTAAACGAAGAGGAGACAATAATCCCATTGAAAAGCAAAGAAAATTTAGGAGGAGAGGCAAAAAAAAAGAAAAAAAAAAGGAAAAAAAAGAAAAGACGGAAACATGTCTTATGGTCAGCCCCCTCCATCAATATCTGTGATAGAAATGGCAGCTTCATCTCTCATTGATGTTCGCCCATCTTCTCTCAACGAAAATGCTTGCAGGACCGTTCGGAGACCAACGGACGCTCGTGAACCACAAAAGTCCATTCTCCACAGCCAAATTGACTAGCTCATCGGTCACAAATTTATCCACAAGAACAAGCATATTCTCACATTAAAAAGATACAAACATAATCTAAGCGGGCATGCTTAAAATTTGATTCAATTGATACATTTCGTTCGAGTATTAACCGTACACAACTCTATTAGCCACCTTTCTTAGTTGTCGATCGTTGGTAGTGGGCGCCCTAGTTGCTAATGCCACTGCCATTGATCACTGCTGGTCACGGTTGTGATTACTAATCATTTAGTGCTTTTCATTGTTGATGAGAAGTATTCTCCAATGAGTTCACGTGTTTGTCATTCATACAATGAAAAATGAAATTTTAATCTAAATCATGATGATGGATCACTCATTTTAAGATGGGGCAAGATATGGACAATGGATGGATCAAGCCCAACCCTATGGCTGAGAAGTCGAAGGAAGGAATGCAGTGAAGAGGCCGTCGGGAAATGTCGTCGCTTAAAAGAATCATAAACGCCCAACGACATTCCACTTTCCGTCAATTTTTTGGCATTAAAAATCAACAGCTACAAGAACAAGAAGAAAAAGCCAAAGAGTTTCGCTCTCTACCTCAAAGCTTCTCTCTAATTCAGGCAGTCCTCCTTCACTCCTCGCCAAACCAGAATCGAAAAATGGCAAGAAAGGCGGCATGTCTCTGCCACGTCTCGCAAGAATCCTCCGACTTCTGGCGCTTCACCGAGTTCTACAAAGAGGTCTCTCTCTTTCTCTTTCCCCCCCGCCGGTCGGGTTTGTCACTTTCTTTCGGGTCCTGAATTGCTATTTTGCTGATTGCAGATTCTGGGTTTGGAGGACATGGAGAGCCCCGAGTTCGAGTTCAAGGTGATATGGCCGGTACGGCGCGAGCTCATCCGGTGGTCGATCCCAGGGACCTTCCCGGAGCCCACCATGTGTGCTTCACCATCTCCAGTTCGGATCCTTTCGTGCAAACTCTTTCGAGGTTAATCCTTTCCTTTGGTCTAGTTGAGTTGAGACTTGAGAGAGATAGAGAGAGACCATGGACACGATCGTGGCTTTGTCGAGTGCATTTCGTGAGCTTCTTTGGACTTCGATCTTGGAGAGACTTGCTCTCGGTCGATCACCAGCCCAAAGCTTGAGGTCACCACCGCCGGAGTCGTCGATTATCTCTATCGTGAACGGGTACTCCTCGAAACGGAGTCCAGCTTATTCATTTCAACGAACAGCTTCCTTGCAAACTCGGTTCCTCCTTCATGGCGTAATCAACGGCAATGGAACGCGGAAAACAGCGAGGGCAAAGCAGGAATGAACTGAAATCATATCTACAATGTAATCGGATACAAAACGAACCGATTCAGCTGTGGGCGTCATCAATGAGTCAGCAAAGGCCACGAACAGCTTCAAGCCATCGTCCTCAGAAACTCGACGCCGGGTACGCGCAATCCCGAGGCGGAAGCCCAAAGCAATGCTGGAGAGGAACAGATGACGAAAGAAGAGGAGGCTGGAGCATGGTGCTTGGAGGATCGCGGAGCGAGCGTAGTCGGATCAAGATCGAGACCATCACAGGCGAGGCGGTGATAGCGATGGTCGCTGGAGAGGGGAAAACCCAAACGGAGGAGCCATCAACGGTAGCAGAGACATGCTGGCGGAGGGAGAGGAGCTGCGCCGGAGATGGAGGCGGAGGCGGCGGCGGAGGGGCGGCGACGGCAAGTGTCCTGCCGGCTCGAGTCATGGGCTGATGGAATGGGCTGGGCTGCGCTTGTGGTCGGACCGGGCTGCATATGGCCAAACTTAAGGGATGGGCTGGAGCTTTATTATTTTCTTACAAATCTCTCTTCTTTTCCTTTTCACTTTTTAACTTTTCATTTTTGTATTTATTTAGTTTTCTATAATAACGCATTCTTGATTTGTCCAGCACTATGCATCTCATGAAGGATATATAATATACGTATCACTAAGTTGATGTACTTTGTAACAAGATGTTACTCTATTTGATAAACTCAACATATGTGTAGGCAATCTAAATGCCATAAAATCAATAAGCAATCTCTTTATAAAATTTCTGTCTCCTATGATCGAAACTAATCAAGACCTTTATATTTAATTTAGCATTTCAAAAGAGACCATCGAACAAAACTTTGAGAGTTTTGTTATACTAGTATACTCGTTAATTATTACATGTCATCAAATTTAATAATTTGACGGTAAAATTCAATAGAAACTTACAAAGGGTAAATTTGTCATAGGCATATAATTTTACAATTTTTTGTTGTAAAAAAATTAGTTTTGGATAAATATATACATGTATATCAGTTTATGATTTTTTGTAATATTTTTTACAAAAAAGACAAGAAAAATTATAAGAATTAATTACTATCCGCAACAGGAGCAACAGCACAACTCAAGCTTTGAAATGGTGGTCCTGTAAATGAAGACGAGACAATAATTCCTTTGAAAAGCGAAGAAAATTTAGGAGTGGCCAAAACAAAACAAAGGAAAATTCGAAAAAAGGGGAAGGAAGTTGGAAAACAAAGGCCTTATGGTCGGCCCCTCCATCAATATCTGGGATAGAGATGGTAGCTTTGTCTCTCCTTGATGTTCGCTCATCTTCTTTAACAAAAAAGCTTGCATGACCATCCAGAGACCAACGGACGTTCTCATCGGTCACAAATTTATTCACAACAACAGACATATTCTCATATTGAAATTATACAAGCATGTTCTAGGCGAGCATGCTGAACATGCTGAAAACTTGATTTAATTGATACATTCCATTTATGTGTTAACCGTAACTTATAACTACAAAACTATCAAAAGCACAACTCTATCAGCCGCCTCCCTTTCTTGGTTGTCGGTTGCCGGTAGTGGGCACTGCTGGTCGCCAATGCCATTATCGCCATCTATCGTTGCCGGTCATAGTCATGGTCACTAGTCCTTCGCCACTTTTCATCGTCGATGAAAAGTATTCTCCAATGAGATCACGACATGTTTATCATCCATATGATGAAAAAGGAAATTTTAATCTAAAGCATGATATTGCATCACTCATTTTAAAATGGGGTAGCATATGGACAATGAATCAAAGCCCAACCCTGAGGCTGAGAAGTCGAAAGAAAGAATGAACTGAGTAGGCCGTTGGGACATGTTGTCGTTTAAAAGAATCATAAACACCAAACGACGTTTAAATTTTTTGTCAATTTTTTTACATTAAAAATCAATAGCCAGAATCAAAAGAAGAAAGAAGCCAGAGTTTCCCTCTCGACCTCAAAGCTTCTCTCTAATTCAGTTAGTCCCATACTTCGTCACCCAAATTTACCCTTTATTAGCAGATGAAAATTAGCTTGGGATAAAACCACGTCACATCATGCATGTGACAATCACAAAATTGAAGTGAAGTGAAGTGTCAGCTGACAAGCATGTGAATGTGTGGTCACTTACCAACTTTTATTTGATTATTTTAAGATACCAACTATTCCATTGATTTATTCACAGTTCGCTGGGAGCTCTCCAACGGATTTAAATTACATGCAAACATATATTGATAAGAGGACTCAAATGAGAGTGGTCAAATCTTTTTTGTAAATGCCACTAATTTTAATATGCCGATGACCTTTGCAAATAAATATTGGTAAATTGTTAAAACATGTGGGAATTGTAGAAGAATTAAACAAATGTTCGTCATTCAATCAAAGAAGATTTGATGAAACTAAAATTAGATGGTGACTTAAGCAGTGAAGAGCTGATACAATCACTTAAAATTAATGTAGAAGCAGCTGGACATAACGCAGTCCAGGCTAGATAAATGTCGGTAACTTAACAACATAGTATATAGGCTATATAGATAAACGGTCAAATTTAGGTAACAAAGGGTTTTAAAACCTACGTGCGCTTACCAGGATTGTGTGTATTATTCTTTCTCGATGATTGATCTTAACTGAAAATTATAGTTGCGGGCGTGGGTTTTCATGGACGAAGAAGACATTGAGACTCGTGCGATGTCCCCCTGCAGTGCGTTATTCACCGGGATGTTTGCGTTTCGGTCGCCGACAGCAACACACAGAAAGACGTGGCTGGCCTCTGAACTGTAACGTGGGGTATCCACAAAGTGGACGTGTCCGCAATTCACTCTGGTTGCCGTCGATTCTCCGACTCCACTTGCATCAACTGCGTGCTGTGTTGTGGCAGTGGCGCTGGAAATGGGTCAAGGCCAGGAAGTGAAGACCCGAAATGATCCCCAAGTCGAAATTCAGGTTCTATACTCGTTTTTGCCTTGTTTTTACTGTCAATCAAATGGGGTTTGCTAGTTGGTGGCGTAGGGTAGTGAGCGACTGAGCTTTTTGTGGGTGTTGTAATAGCAGGAAAGAGGGGAGATCTTCTATAGGCCCAAGGTGGAGAGAAGCAGCTGACCGCGCTGACGACGCGCAGCGCCTTTACATAGTCCTCCGCCCCGAGTCCGGCAAGAGGCCCATCGAGGAGAAGCAAGATCCCCAGTCCGGCAAGGAAGGCTCCGACCCCGATTCCAGTGACAAGGCCACTGCAGAAGGCGGCCATGGAAGCCAGGTAATGATGGTGACAAGATTTAGGACCCAACAACCCGTCTATGATCACCTCGCGATTTCAAGCCTCTCTATAAATGCCAAACGCAGGAAGTGAACATCGAGAAGCAGGCGCAGCTGAGGTTGACAGTGAGGGGGAAGAAGAGTCTTCCGGACCCAAGCAAACGGAGCCGACCCCAGTGGGGATTTGTGGAGATGATCACTACCAAGATCGATGATATCAAGTCGGCTCTCTCTCTCTCTCTCTCTCTCTCTCTCTCTCTCTCTCTGTGTGGTTCAAGTATGACTTGTTGCTTCTTGCAGAAGAGTACGACACTTCCACGAGGGGACACCGCCACACGGCTGCGGCCAGAGCGTTGGGGGAGGGCGTGTACCGCATGCTCAGACACAAATCTGGGAGGAAGAAAGCGCACACACATCTCATATACAAGCTCGAATTCCCTCCCGATGATGAGAAGCAAGAGCCACAGGAGTCGCTCAACGTCGACAGAGAAGGGTCCTTCCTCATCCACATCAAGAATCCCGACCAGCAAGGGGCCGGCCCTTCCCAGTTCAGGGGACTCCAGAGCAAGCGCAAAGCGGTGTTCCCCGCCCGCCTGCAGGGACAGTTCGGGCAGTTGAGGTACAGCCCGCCCGACTTCCCGAACTACGAAGGGTGTGAGTTGCTGGTGATATCGGCATCGGACGACATAGAGGAGGAGCTGGGGTCGGAGCTCAAACCGAAAGGAGAGGCAGATCCCTCCTGCTTCGATCTGCTCAAGACGTTCGGGGAAACTGCACCCGCGGATGCCCTCCTCAGGGGTTCCTGGGTCTGAATTTCAATGTTTTTGACACTTTTTGGTCTGTATTAAACTAGGAGACCAGTTTCAAGTTTCGACTGCAATTGGGCATGTGTAATATATTTGGTACCCCTGATGCCTATCTTGCAATATAATCTAATTTTATCAGTCCATATGGCTCTAACCTACTTAGGAATGATAAATGATGATTGCATAGCCTAAGTAGTGGAAATGGCAATTCCAAGAAGTTGGTGGAGTCACCATTCGAAGTTGGTGGAGTCACCATTCTATGATTCACATATGGATCCAAACATCAGAAAAGGGATTGGCCATTGCAATTGTGATCCCGGCCCTTCTCATTCATGCGAAAACCTAACATTTACATAGGCAGGTGGACTCGAACCTAAAGCATGTGGACGATGATAGAGAAGGAGAGAGAATGAGAGTATAGCAGGTTTCGAACAAGAGGAGTCTGTGTGAGCTTGTCGGAATGTGGAGATGGGTGACCACTAGATACAGCATTAGACTCTTTCGGGATTTTAAATACTCCGCGTCCTTCTATAAATTTTTCGGAATTCCATCTTAATATTCATTTTCATTTACCATTGGATTGATGTGTTGTAGAACTGCATTTCTAGAATGTCATAGAGTTATTTTTACAGATGCCTAGCATCGTTAATTGTATTTCATGGAGTAATCTAACTATACCTAATTAAATGCCAATTGGCTATTGTGGACAGCCCTCTCTTGGAAGAGGCCTCGTCGGCTAAGTCAGTTGTCACTTATTGGTTTTCGAATGCATTAAGATTGTTTGGCTGCACAACGATCATATTGGATCAATTCCAACGTCCTCTATGACACTAGTCAAAATGTTAATGTGTTTAGAAAAAGAGTAGGGGATTGGAGATTATTGGTTGTATGTTTCAATTCGCTCATTCATACTTATTTTCATTGATCGTGTCATATCTGTATACTTCCAAATTATATCCTCAATCATGCCATCTTGTAATGCTTCGTAAATGTTTTGATATGAAAACAACTTATATTTCTATGATGATTCAAGGAAATTATGTTTGTATGACCTGATCTAAGGGGAAAAACTGTTTTTGGTAAATCATCGTATTTTAGGAGCTCTTTTGGCGAAGAAAAAGAAGCATCTGGGGGCTGACGAAGTCTAATTGACAGCTAACAAAGGCAAAATTCAAGATGAAGTCTAACTAATTGACATTCCCTATCACCCACAATGGCCCCAACTAATTAATTACTGTTTGTTTGAAAAGTTCCCGCGCTTCTTTGTAGATTTTCGATAATAGAAAAAGAAAGAGAAATATATGAGAGCCACTTGCACCAATCCGTTTGGGTTGGGACCTAGTATAATCCCTTCTCACTCAGGCCACTATCTCGGCTTTGGCCCAACCCAAGCCCAATTCCTTTTTATTATTTCAAACAATGACCAATGATCTCTAGTAGCAATGGCTATTAGGCAGTGCCTAGGCCAGCATGACTCAGCCTAAATGATGCAAAGGAGGAATTGTCGACCTTCGAGGGAGCCCATGATCCGAGGGAAAGATTCAACCCGGCAAGCAAAGGACTTCAAGTTGAGAGTGCTAAGGGCATCACTGATTGAGGAGAATATCAGGAACCGAAGATTTTCAAGTTGGCTAGGCCTGCCTTGAAGCAACCCAGAAGTCTAGGGTTTCTCATAATTAAATGAGGTTAGGTGGTAGATGACGATATTAGATTTTCATTGTTAGATGGAGGTCAAATATGTGATTATAAGTTGATAAACCGTTTTATATAGAGAGGGTCTTCTTTTATGATCATGCAAATCCAACACGGCGAAAATTACCAACTTAGTCATAAACATATCATACAGATGTCAATTTATCCATAAGCTTTTCAATTTTGTCAATTTAACCATAAATGTTTGTGCAAATTTCAATGCAATTCCTTTGTTGAATTGCTGCTGAAGCTTGAAGATTGCTGACTTAGCATCAGTTATTACCAGCTATTTTACGAGGCACACTCAGGGAAAAATTGTCTAAAAAGTTATGAACTTATTGTACTTTTGCCAATTCAGTTATAAACCTCTTAATTTTGTCAATTTAGTTCTAAACATTTTCACTTCTTCCCAATTGAATCCATTCATACTCTGGATCCTCCTCTGGATCCCCCTTCAATTCCTCTTCTTCGGGGTCTTCTTCAGGGTCCTCCCCTTCAAGTTACTATTCTTCAGGTTCCTTCTCTAAATCATCCTCCTCTTCGTCATTCACTCCTTCTTCGACACCCCAACTAAAATCCATGTCAGAGTATATCGGAGATTCAGGATTGCTGAGCTTGGGATCCTTTGCATCCACTACTGACCCATCCTTGGGATCTGCCGTCTCTTTTCCGAATGCAACTTCTAAGATGTATAGAGGTACATCACCTTTCTGTATGGGACCCTCTTTTCGCCCATCATCGTAGTGACGATACTACGACCGATACTCATGCGGCACTTTATCGGGTTTATTCACATCAACCCAGACAGTCGACTTAACCAGCATGTACTCCAGTTCCTCGGGGTGGTGGTGTATAGAGATATGATAGTCTATCTCTGTAATCTATTCAAATATACCAAAATGCATGGGAGGATGAGGAGGTGGAGGTGCTGCCATCTAAGAGCCTGAAATTTTATCCCGCAACGGGGTGAGATGACGTATCAGCGAGTTCTACCCCCTAAAACTCGATTAGAAGGCCAATATGCCCTAAGGCTACCTAAGCACCACATGAGTCAGAAGACTTACCTTAGCCTCAGTTCCTTCCTGCAAGTCAGTTCAATTCATAAACTTGCAATCATAACATGCAATCAATTCAGATCGACTCATCGATCAATCGACTCAGTCGATTACATGTCATCACGACCCTTTCTTGGTTGGCTCATCTCATACTATCTATAAAGTCCGCTCATATCAGAGCTAATCACTACTAAGCTAATAAATAGATAGTATAGCTTGCTTTTGAGATGCTCGGGTATACTGCTCTCTGCTAAGTTAACATATCACCTTGAAGCGGATATAGTATACTGACATTGCTTAATCTAAGCTGATAAGGTATACTGCTCTCTGCTAAGCTGACATATCGCCCATAGGTTGATAGTATACCGGTATACTGCTTTCTACTAACCTGACATATTGCACATAGGCCGATATAGTATACCATCCCAATCATACCATCGATTCAACATTTTTGTCCTTCCCGATAAAAATAGCCGTGTGTGGGTACACGGTTGGTGTTGACACCTAAATTTTACTATTTTATTTATGACTCAGTTGCATACAAAATTAGGAATTATTCACTAGAAAAAAAAACAAAAACAAAAACAAAAACAAAAACAAAAACAAAAAAGAGAGAAAAAAAAATGCTTAAGGCCGGGTTAAGCGGATCCGACCTAGCGCTTCTCCCCTTCGGCTCGGCCCATGCCGGCCTCTTCCTCCTTGACCCACCTTTGCGTGTGAAACCCTAGAGAAATGAGAGAGCAGAGAAAATAGAAAAACAAAGGTAGCAAAAAAATGGCAAGGAGGGAGGCACGGAACACCAGAGAAAAAGAGAAGAAAAAGTGGAGAAACAGAACGGAGAGGGGGAAAGAGGTGTCGTCGATGTTGCCCTACCATTGTCTAAGCTACCGCTGCCCTCCGAGCGCCGACCTATAGCCCTCGTTGCCGCTGCTCCCGATGCCGAACCAGCCGAAGAGAACACAGAGAAGAGCAGGAGGGCACGAAATAGAGGAGAGAGCTCAAGAAAGGGCATCATAGAGAGAGATATAGAGAGAGAGAGAGAGAGAGAGAGAGAGAGAGAGAGAGCTTGAGAAAGGGCAACATAGAGAAGAAAGGGAGAGAAACCAAGAGAAGGGAGGTATCGTTGTTGCCCTCTATATTGTGAGTCCCAGACCCCTCCTCCATCAGGCACGGCCGCTCGGAGCTCCATCGCCTGGGCGATCACCAGCTGCCCGCTCGAGTGCCACCGTTGCTGCTGTGCTCCCTTCTACTGAAATCCGCGACGCCAACAGCCTGAGCAGGTCGCCGAGTCCCCTCGTTGCACCATTGCCGCTCCCCGTCTCCTTGCGTCACCACCGAAGCCGCCACCGACCACACCTCTCCAGCAACCACCATCCTCGATGACCACCGCCGTGCTACTTCCCCCGTCGTTGCCTGCTACTGCGTTTTCGTCACTAGCCGTCGTGTTTGCCGTCGCCCGCCGTTGCTGTTCCACCACCATGCCATAACCTGCTGTGCCTAACTGTCGTCGGCAAGCTCGTTGTCGTTGCTGTTGCCATCCGTCCACCAAGCGATGCCTTAGCCGTGAGCAAGGTGAGGGACGTTCGTCGGGTCGCGGCCGGGTAGGCTTTCCGCCAAAAACTGGGTCGGGCACGGGTCGCGAGCCAAGTAGGGTTTTCTTAGGAATTGGGTTTGGGCTTGTGGGCTTATGGGCTTCCTTTTTTTTTTTAAAAAAAAAGAAAAATTAGACTAGATTGGGCTTGCGAAGGGTAGTTTCTTCTGCGAAGGGGGTTGGGCTGACGGGCCCAACCCCATTTTTAGAGATGGCCCAACCACCTCTAGTCGGGCCTAGTTTCAATTCGAAGTGGAGTTGTTAAACGGGTGGGTCAGGTCGAGTTTGCGTCGGGTCATTAATTGGTTGACCCAAATTGACCCATTAACCTAATTATGACCCATTTAAGCCTAATGTAAATTTTCTAACCCATACCCGACCCGACCCATACCCAACCCATACCCGACCCAACCCATATTAATAAAATATTTTCATATTTAACCAAATTTAGAAAAACTTATTCCTATGTTTTTTTATAAGATTATATTACTAAAATACTTCCAAGCTTTATATATATATATATATATATATAATTTAAGAAAAATGTTATTGTTAAAATAGTTTTATACAACAAAAATTTAATGGACAATTTTTATAATTTTTAAAATGATTATTTTTAAAATATAATTTTAATTATTTTTATTTTTTTAAAAATAAAATTTTAGTTATTTTTTTTTTTCTTTTTCTTTGGCCATTTTTGTTAGCCATAGGCGAGCTTGAGCTCGCCCGGCTCATTGACACCGGCGAGGTCGAGGCTCGCTAGATCCAGCGAGCTTGAGCTTGCCCGATGCTGGCGAGCTTGAGGCTCTCCCCTCCCCAAATCTGGCGAGGCTCGAGCCTCGTCGAACATTGGCGAGGCCTCCGCCTTGCCAGATTTGGCAAGCTCGAGGTTGCCGGCATCGGGCGAGCTCGAGCTCGCCTGGTCGGTCATCGGCCATCATTGTGTTGTCGCAGGAATACGAAAGAAAAAGAAAAGAAGAAAGAAAAAAAGGAAAGAAAAAGAAAAAAAGAAAAGAAAATTAAAATAAAAAACAATTATAATTTCGATTTTTATAAAAAAAAATTGCAAAGTTAAAGAGAGAAGAGAGAGGTTGTGAGGTTTTATGTGAAAATAAATGGATTCATTTTTAATGGGTTGATAAATAGGCCTTAAATGGGTTGGAGAGTTGACCCATTTAAGACCCATATATCTCAGTCTCTTTATCTTTAAAACCAATTATGGGTGCTCTAGGAAATAAGGCTTGGCCCATTAACAACCCATTTAAACATAAATGGGTCCATAAATGGGTCAATGACCCATTTTGACACCTCTAATTCGAAGAGGGCTAACCGGACCGAACACCAGGTCTGGTCTCCAACCGGACCCGAGCCTGGCTCGGTGAAAAAAAAAAAAAAAAAAATATATATATATATATATATATATAATTTTATTTTAAAAAAAATTTTAAAATTCTTTTTAAGAAATTTCAAAATTTTGGAAATTAAAAAAAAGTGTAGGGTTTGGTTAGGAATTGTCATGTCTTGCTTTCTTAGTGTAATTGGGCATTTATTTGCTCGTCTATTTATTATATCGCACGTTTAATTTGCATATTTAATTATGTTTAATTGCACGTGCTCAATTTTACTGTAATTAGGATCTTGGTAGCTATGATTATTATTTTAATGATTACGCACCCACATTATCACCTCATATGTTAGTGGATAGGTGTAAAATCAATCCATATTGCATGACAAAAATCATTTTTTTTTTCTAAAATGAACAAGGTTAGGTACTGGAAGGGCACTAATTGGTCAATTAGTGTAATCAAGTCCCCGACCCTAGATTTTCTGGTTGCATAGGAAGCGAGGTATACTCTCGTACCTCGCTTGGTTCCTAGCCGACCCCAATAGACTAGTGGCGACTCATTTTCTGCGAAATTTTTAAGAATATCCCAACGTCACGCGGGGTATGGGCTTGGGAGAGCCCGCGCCTAATCATGGGCCTTAGGTCCATCCTTTAGGCAGTACCCCTAAACATATTCCCTCCCCCCGAGAGTAGGTCGTGATAGCTTGGCGACTTCGTTGTGGACCTGGTTTTAAACCTTAGAGGACTTAGGCTAAAATTAATCTTGTTCAAAAATATTTTTGTTTGGTAATGAGGATATCAGGTACGTCCCTAACGCGAGTGTTAACTGTTTTTACATTTTGGAGTTATAAGGGGAGGAGTGATTGTTAACCCATTGTCTTGTAGGTGTGGAGTTGGAAATAAATGTTTATTTGTTGAAGTTTTGAAGTGGTTTTTGTTTATAAACTGTTGTGCATGCATTCCCTGTATTGCACTACACCATAGCAGACACTACCTGCCGCTGGACTTGGGCTGCATAGGATCACTTAGGATGGTGTTGAGGTGGATACCACTCTGACTACAATCATGTAGTACGAGTCGCCCATCTTAACCCCGAAATTTATTTCTTGATGTCAGAGGTCCCCACCCTGGTCTACAATCATGCGACACGGGTCGGTTCTTTGACAAAGCCAGAGCCATGGGTAATATGACATAGCTGCGATCTTGTTGGTTCGGTCTGGTAATCCTATGGCTCCATTTTGAGCCGGATAGAGTAGAAATCGAACCAGATCACATGTGCATGTCTATGTAATTGAAAAAAAAAAAAAAACAGAGACGAAGGTCGGCACCCATTGTATTAAACTTCCATCTTGAAATTCGCGAACATCAATCGATTGCGCTTAGTGCTGTAGGCTTATAATTGAAAAAAACTAGCAATCACTTTTGACAAGTGAACATTGAATGCAAGTTCTAAACACTTTGATTTGGCCCTGTTGAACACATGGTTTTGTTGAAATTTCTAGTTATGGGCAAGAAATCATTTTGGAAAAAAAAAAAAACTTGCAAGTTGTGATTTTATATTGGGGCACAAAAATTGAAATTGCATTTTTTTTTTTATCAAATTCTCTCATTCTCACATTTTGGGACTAAAATGCAAATCATTTTGTGTACAAATTTCTCAAAATAGAAGTCACTTCATTTTTCTAGGAGTAAAATCACAAATTAATCTTTCAAGAATCAATGACACTTTTGCTTATGAAACTTTTGAAATAAAAGTGGACATTCAATTGATTATTTTAATGATGTATTCTCTTATGATAAAATCTTGGCGAAATACTATAACTCCGTAATAAGGACTGTGGGGGCATGTATCGTTACCTCAATTTTATTGTAAGAAGCGACCTCATTGAGATATCATTTTATCTCATTCACGTACTGACATTGTCATCTTTTTGTAGGTTATGCATGATGCTCCTTGACATTCTCATGGTGACCACATAAAGAAGTGAATCCTAGAGCTAAGACAAAAGTTTATTTTACTTTCATTTGTGCAAGAGTTTCTTGTATTTTATCATTGTCTTTATTCTTGTTAAGAATATTGTTTTCCATTCTGGGTTTTGATTGCGAACCCAATTGATACTTTTGTAAATCATGAGACTCATTTTTATGAGGGAATTCAATTTCATGAAAATCATCCCTTAAAAAAAAAAAAGAAAAAAATGAATTCGGAAGTGTTTCAAGCGAATCTTTACGTCTACCTTCCAAAATGAATTTCAATAAAGCTTTGCTTAAGGCCCTCTCTTCACAAAAATTGCTTTCTCCGGTAGAACGAGGAGTTTATTTGAGATCGACATCTACCCCTTCTAAAAGATAAAAGTGTAGGCTCATGGAACTTGAGGAGTAAGCATGCGTCAAGGCATCGTTGGCACCAATTTTCCATAGAGGCAGAACGAAGTTGAATTCCGTTATGGGAAGTTTCGTTATTCGCAAATGCCTTAGGTGCCAAAAATAGCCCATCGATCTCGTTCGCCTTGCATGATGAGACAAATGAAGGGAGTTGCCAAGTATCCAAAAGGACGAATTCGAAGGAAAAGTAAACTGTATCGATTCCAATTATCAATTTCTGATACCGTTTATGATATGATTTTCTTTTCATTGTCAAGGAGACATCAAGAGTACCAAGTTTTGTAACGTTCCAACAAACGTGATGGAGCATTATTAAGTCATGTTCATCATAAACAAAGAAAGATTCAAATGATGAAATATATGGGCAATATTATCCATTCCTCCTTGAGAGATACATTGGGATGTTGATCACTTGACTTTGAAAAGGATGTATCTCGTTCCTAAACTTGATTCTCTTTAGCATAAAAAATGACATGTCCTTTTCCTTAATACAGGACAGATTCGAACAGAAAAAATGGTGATAAATGAACAAAAAAAAGTTACACCTTGACCATGGAAATGACACCTTTTACCAAAGAATCAGGAAAACGTCAAACACAAACGAATGCAAGGGAAGGGTATTGTCGAGTTACCAAATATCCACAAAGGTGAATCCAAGATATGTTAGTGCCCAAAGGATGAAAGCGAATGAAGGGTAATAATGTATCATTTCCAACATTTCAATCCCTAAGGATTTTTACACTAACATATTCTTTTACATTCTTTACAAGGTTATCGGGTCATCATGTTGTAGGGAAGTACCCTTCTTCTCAATTTTTTTAAGTAAAAAAAAAAGAAAGAAAAAAAGGAGAATTTCCATTACAAAAGAGAACCTTTGGCACTTTCCTAGAGACAAGCAAAAATAAAAAAAAGAATAATTGAGAAAATAAAAAAATTTCTACAAGCTTTTTGAACATCATTTTTGTCTCAAAATTGTTTTCTCATTTCGTGGATTATTCATTTTGAATCAAAATTCCCTATGGAGATTGATCTACTTAGATGATCTCGACAAAGTGAGATGGAGATGTTAACCATGCCAAACAAGAAGTGCTTAGAATGAAGAAAGGCCTTCAAACACTTTTGAGAGTTGAGTGAAAAACAACATTCTCTTAGGACAAAGGATTCATTCGCATTGAGCGCAAAGATCGAAATGATAAAGGCGTCTCCTTCATCAATCCCAAGTATTGCACTAATCTCTTACTACCCCTTTGGGTAGAATAAAGATGATCTTTCAAAGTACCCCTATCGAGAACGACCCTACATTGGGGCAGCATAAGAGGTTACAGTCATGTTGTAGAGCAAAGGATTGAGAAAGATTCTCTTACTTTCACTTGCATCAATCTTCTGGTGATAATTTCAAAGGAATTCTCATCAAATTTTGACTCATCCCAAGGTGAAGAAGAGCATTTCATTTTCTACCCAAACACTAATACCCTTTGCTTTAGCCAATTTGGGCCTGATCGTTCATTTCTGAATTATGAGCGGTGATCATCCCCCTTCACTGGGGCAAGGCATAAGGACTGACCACATACAATTGACTTTTACGAGAAAACGTGAAAAGCATCTCGAAAGTCATAAGAGCTCCAAAAGTTCAGAGAGTAAAAGGTTCAGCAAAATTAGGGGGCATGAAAAAGCAGTGTGCCTGATAAAAGCAATGCCAATGCCTGTCAAGAAAAAAAAGGCCAAAATGTTGCATCTTATATGAAAAAAATTATCAAAGTCCAAGTGCTTGCGTAAAAAATCATCGCAAGTGCAAAGGAAATTAGATAAATGAGCAAAGCTTCCATGTAGAAATGATTATTCAATGGATTTTCGAGATGTCTTGTGTTTCAAAAGCCAAATGATTTTGAAAGATCAAGTGACCTAGTCACGATGCCATGATGATCACCGACTCTTAAAAATCCTCTTGAAAATTTTAAGCCTTTTGAGCCTCTCCCGAACCAACATTACAACCCTCTTTTGAAGTCTCTTCTTATTGGGATGGTTCGAGTAAAAATGGGAATACCACCAAGAAGCTACTGCTTGAAGGAGTGGAAGTAATTATATCTTATTTTATCTTCCAAGTTCTCGACTTGTAAATCCGATGAAAATAGCGACAAATATTCCTTTATTGACCTCAAAGTAATAATTCCTTTGTGTAAGCCATAACCGAGCCTAGATTGCGGTCTTTTCAAAAGACCTTTTTGATCAATCAGATTGTACTCATTGCGAATGTTTTCGAAAGCCTTTGACATGGGTTTGTGAGATACCCTCAACAATCAGTTACTTCCCACGTGAATGGATGATCAAGCAGTTATTTTGTCGAGAGTGTGTGAGAAACCCTTTCTGACCAATAAGCTCTAGTTTGGCATGCTTAATGAGCCATTTTCACGAGTCGTAACCGTTCTAATAAGAACTTGACTCCTAGAGAGTTTGATGATTAATTATATATCCACGAGCAAGATGACAATTTTGTGCCACATGATGCTGATTGATATCGAATGTTTTTTTAAAAGCAGTCGAATTTAGCTTGATTAGCTTGTTCAATTAATGCTGTAATATTGCCAATACGTCTCTTGATGACATCTCTAATGACATTTGCTCAAGTTGAGTTTGACGGGATTCTTCAGTGAAGTCATGCAGTTTTTAAGGGGCTAGCGGGTGCTTTCCTAAAAACCAAAGGTTCATAGTCAGCCTCAAACCATGTCATCTACAAGGTTCATGGTTAGGCTTAAACCATGCCATTTCCAAGATTGGTGGGTTCATCTGTGAACCACGCTTGTCCGCATCCAGTCGAAATCGTTTGTACATGGTGAGACTATCATCCGGTCGAAACCCATTTGTACACGTTAAGACCTTTCTCCCAGTCGAAACCTGTTCATACACGATGAGACTATCGTACCCGGTCGAAACCTGTTGTACACAGTGAGACCTTTCTCCCAGTCGAAACCCATTCGTACACGGTAAGACTATCATACCCGGTTGAAACCCGTTTGTATACGGCGAGACCTCCCTTCTAGTCGAAACCCATTGGTACATGGTCAGACATCATCCGATCGAAACCCGTTTGTACACGGTGAGACCTCCTTCCTAGTCAAAACCCGTTTGTACACGGTGAGACTATCATTCGGTCGAAACCCATTCGTACATGGTGAGACCTCCCTCCCAGTCGAAACTTGTTTGTACATGGTGAGACTCTCATCTAGTCGAAATGTGTTTTTACATGGCGAGACATTTCTCCCAGTCGAAACCCGTTTGTATGTGGTGAGACTATCATATCTAGTCAAAACCCGTTTCTGCACGGTAAAACTATCATATCCAGTCCAAACCTGTTTTTACACGATGAGACCTTTTATCCAGTCTAAACCATAGGGTTCGTGGGTCATCCTTAAACCACAAGGTTCGTGGGTCTATCCTTAAACCATGTTTTTAAAATGTTCATGAGTCTATCTTTAAACTGCGATTTTCAAAAGGTTCATGGTCAACCTTAAACCATGTTATCTACAAAGGCTCATTGGTTTTCTTCAACTCATGCATTTTCAACCCGGTCAAAACCCATTATTACACGGTGAGACCTCATTTTTCTTCTTTTTATGACATGGCTTGCTCTTGTAGCCCGAGGTCTTTTTCTTTTTTCTTATGACATGGCGTGTTTCTGTAGCCCGAGATCTTTTCTTCTTCTTATGACACGGCATGTTTTTGTAGCCCGGGGTCTTTTTCTTATGACATGGCATGCTTTTGTAGCCTGGGGTCTTTTCTTTCTCTTATAACACGGCGTGCTTCTGTAGCCAAGGGTCTTTCATTCTTCTTAAGACATGGCGTACTTCTGTAGCCTAGGGTCTTTTTCTTATGACATGACGTGCTTCTATAGACCGGGGTCTTTTCTTTTTCCTTTGACACGATGTGCTTTTGTAGCCTAAGGTCTTTTTCTTATGAAACGGTGTGCTTCTGTAGCACGGGGTCTTTCCTTTTTCTTCTAACATGGCGTGCTTTTGTAGTCTGGGGTCTCTTCTTCTTCTTATGACACGGTGTGCTTCTATAGTCCGGGGTCTTTTCTTTCCTCTTATGACACGGTGTGCTTCTATAGCCCGGGGTCTCTTCTTCTTCATATAACACGGTGTGCTTTTGTAGCTTGGGATCTTTCTTCCTCTTATTGACAAGACGCGCTTCCATAATTATGAGTCCTTACTGTCGACATAATACATGCTTATGCACCTACGGTCTCTCTTTCACCAAAATAATTTAGGTGTCTTCTATCTTTGAATGCAACCTCTTCGAGGCTACATTCAAAGAGGGCCAACTATAAACACCTAAATTTTACCATTTTATTTATGACTTAGTCGCATACAAAATTAGGAATTAGTCACTAAAAAAAAAAAAAAAAAGAAAACAACAAAACAAAAACAAAAACAAAAACAAAAACAAAAAAGGGAAAGAAAAAAAAAGCTTAGGGTCGGGTTAAGTCGGATTCGGCCTGGCCCTTCTCCCCTTCGGCTCGACCCATGCCGACCTCTCCTCCTTGACCCACCTTCGTGTTTGAAACCCTAGAGAAATGAGAGAGTAGAGAAAATAGGAAAACAAAGGCAACAGAGAAACGGCAAAGAGGGAGGCACGGAACACCAGAGAAAAAGAGAAGAAAAAGTGGAGGAATAGAATGAAGAGGGGGTAAGAGATGTCGTCGACGCTGCCCTACCACTGTCCGAGCTGCCCTTGCCCTCCGAGCGCCAACCTATAGCCCTCGCCACTGCTGCTCCTAACGTCGAACTAGCTGAAGAGAACACATAGAATAGTAGGAGGGCACGAAACAATGGAGAGAGCTCGAGAAAGGGCAGCACAGAGAGACAGAAAGAGCTCGAGAAAGGGCAACACAGAGAAGAGAGGGAAAGAAATTGAGAGAGAATGAGGGAGAGAGGGAGAGAAACCAAGAGAAGGGAGGTATCGTTGTTGCCCTCCGCCTTGTGAGTGCTGGACCCCTCCTTTGCTGGGCACGGCCGCTCGAAGCTCTCTCGCCTGGGTGACCACTAACTGCCCGCTCAAGTGCCAACATTGCTGCTGTGATCCCTTATGCTGGAATCCTCAATGCCAATAGCCCAAGCAGGTCGCCGAGTCCCCTCACCGTGCCACTGCCGCTCTTGGTCTCCTCGCGTCACCACTGAAGCCGCCACCAACAACACCTCTCTAGCAATCGCCATCCCCGACGACCACCGCTGTGCTGCTTCCCCCACCGTCGCTTGCTGCTGTGTTTTTGTCACCAGCCATCGCGTTCGTCGTCGACCGCCGCTATTGTTCCGCCACCTTATTGTCATCTGTTGCGCCCAACAGTCGTTGGCAAGCCCGTTGTCGCTGCCGTTGCCATCCGTTCGCCTAGTGATGCCTCAGCCGCGAGCAAGGTGAGGGACGTCCATCGGGTAGGGTTTTGGCCAAAAATTGGGTTAGGTGCGGGTCGCAAGCCGGGTAGGGTTTTCTTAGGAACCGGGTTTGGGCTTGTGGGCTTGTGGGCTTGTGTGCTTCCTTTTTTTAAAAAAAATTAGACTGAATTGGGCCTACGAGGGGGAGTTTCTTCTGCAAAGGGGGTTGGGCCCGTTGATGGGCCCAACCCCATTTGAAAGATGGCTCGACCACCTCTAGTCGGGCCTAGTTTCTATTCGAAGCGGAGCAACCGGCCTGCCTTCCCAGCCAGACTAAACTTGGGTTTGGTCTCCAACCGGACCCGAAACCTCGACAATATATATATAAAATTTTATTTTATTTTTATAAAAATAAATACAAATTTAAAATTTTCAGAAATAAAAAAAATGTAGGGTTTGATTAGGAATTGCCATGTCTTGCTTTCATAGTGTAATTGGGCATTTATTTGCTCATCTATTGCTTATATTGTGTGTTTAATTTTCATATTTAATTATGTTTAATTGCACATGCTCAATTTTACTGCAATTAGGATCTTGGTAACTATGATTGTTACTTTAATGATTGCGAACCCACATGATCACCTCACATCTTAGTGGATATATATAAAATCAATCCAAACTGCCTGACAAAAATTATTTTTTCTAAAATGAACAAGATTAGGTATTGAAAGGGCATTAATTAGTCAATTAGTGAAATAAAGTCCCCGACCTTAGATTCTCTAGTTGCGTAGGAAGTGAGGTATACTCCCGTGCCTCGCTTGGTTCCTAGCCAACCCTAATAGGCTAGTGGCGATTCCTTTTTTGCGAAATTTTTAAGAATATCCCAACGTCACGCGGGGTATGGGCTTGGGAGAGCCTGCGCCTAATCATGGGCTTTAGGTCCGTCCTTTAGGCAGTACCCCTAAAATTGTTCCCTCCCCTCTAATATAGCTAGTATAAGTACCTAGAGGGGGGTGAATAGGTATATAAAAGATTTTTCTCGATAATTGCACAATACTAGACAGTTGATAGATTTGAGACAAACAATAATCAAAGTAAGACCGAGAGAAGGGAAGAGAAAATTGAACACGCGGTTTATAGTGGTTCGGCTTATTTCAAGCCTACGTCCACTCTTCTGCACTGACAGCCTATTGGCTGGATTCCACTATGAACAAAGAGATGTTACAGCGCTGTTCTCCCTTGATTTCTCGGTGTAGATGATCTACCACACTGGCTCAAGATATCACTAAGTATAGACACTCTTTCTGTATACAATTTCGCTCAAAATATATCGACTAATAATCAAGGTGCTTCAGACTTTGAAATTTCTCTATCGATCATATACTCAAGCAACTAGAACGACTTCCTTTTATACTCCTTTATGCCATCATACCCGTTGGCACTTACCAAAGGAATTGCTCCAATCTACCCGTTGGACGGAATCAATCAAGAAGATCATTCGAGCTATTAAAGGAACCTAACGATAGCCCATCAATCCTGTTCGCCCATACAACCAGGATCTTGGTTTCCAAGAATAGAACATTCCAAGAATATTTCGTCGACCATCGGATCTTCAAACGATCTTGATTACGAATAAAAGAATCCGTTATATTTATCCAGCCAAGAGATCTTCTCCAGATGATAGGACTAAATCCTCAACCAAATACTTCGGCTCTAGATTGCCTTCGTCACTGGATTAGAAAAACTGTCAATGAGAATAGTCTTGAGTCTTGAGTGCTTAGTCTGGTGATCTGAAAGTCTTCAGACTCTAAACAGAAGGTCTGCAATTATCTAGACTAGACTGATAGAAACGTTTTATCAGCTTCAAAATATTCTGGAAAGATTTCTCCAACAATCTCCCCCTTTTTGATGGTGACAAAACTTTCTTATAGATTTGAATAACTTTGACCTGCAAAACATTACTCAAGCAATATGGCTATCTCATAAATAAATCAACCAGACTTTGCATCTACAGAAAATCGGTTAGTCTTTCATGAGTAAGACCATACAACAACACTTGATATAAATGCAAACAATCAAGCATCAAAATCCACACCCAAGTCAGTTAAATTCAAGTTCACACCCAAGTCATACTAAAAAACAAACATTCAAACACACAAAAGAAATTTAAAGTCAAAGTTTAAAGAGTTCAAATTGCAATTCTCCCCCTTTTTGTCATCATTAAAAAGGTGAGAAAAGAGTCAAGTCCGCTTGGGAATGCGCACAACTGGAATTCTCCCATCGACTGTACGATGCCTTCTAGCCTCTTCAAGTCTTCCCGTAGATGAGCCACCTCTTCTCTTTTGGCATTAGCTTGAATTTGAAGAGCGAGGTCTTTCATTTGATCCATTTAGGGTACCGAAGATGCTTGTCAAAGATTCTTCGGACTTGAAGTTCACAGTCCAGAGCATAGATTTGACCATGCATTTCCAGAAGAACATCAAGGATACGACGAAAATCTGCTGTATTGTCCGTCTGTGTGCTCGCATTTGCTCTCTCGGATGGAGTGAAGGCAGACGATGGAACTTCGGTGTAATCGAGTAGATTTGGTGTTGACGTATCATGTCCTTCCTTAGGCATTTGAGAAGCCTGAAAATCTTCTGGATTTGCTGGTGAGCGACTCACACCTTCACTGTTGACAGCATGTGGTGTAGTCCTTCCTTGCTCGCCATCTCCCCCTGTCTCTAGGACCTCAATTGGGGAAGAGTGATGGTCATGCTCTTCAGCATCTTGATTCCCTTTCTTTCTGGCTTCATCTGCAGACTTTTCTTTCACTGCTTCTCTTTCTTCTTCAGCTTCTTTCTCTTTGTCTTCTTTCTCTTTCTCTTTTTGCTCCTCTGCTTCTCTGTTCTTTGCTTGTCCCTCTTCTTCTCTCTATTCTTTTTCCTCTGCTTCTTTTCCTTTCTTCTGTCATTTGGTTGATTCAGGTACAGAATGTCTGGTCCTCTTCAATGCAGAGATAGTGAGATCTTCCTCTTCCTCTTCATCCTCCAAGATAAGAGTTCTTTTCTTTTTGGATAGAGCACCCATGGGCTCCTTCCCTTTTCTCTTTGATGCAGAAGATACTGGAGTCTTCACTTTGAACTTCTCCATTGCCTTATTAAGCTCTTTCAGACGCATTTTTGTCAGCATTTTCAAACCCACCACCATTTTGTCGCATGGTCGAGCACAAAGAGTATGTGGAGGTTCAATGTTCAAGTGTCTGAAGATCTTGGTCACAAGACCTGGGTAAGGCAATTGGCCCTTGTCCTTCACCATTGCTCTGTACATGTGAAAGAGAATGGTGTGAGGGAGAGAGAACTTCTTCCCTGAATTGATCGCGTACATCAATTTCGCCTCGGAGTTAGACACATCAGTCTTGGATGTAGACTTTGGCCTGATACAGTTGATCACAATTGTGTGAAGCAAGATGTTGATGGCACGCATTCTTGTGTAGGCAATTCTTTCCTCTGTATCCCTGTCTTTGACAAGCTCCAGTGTGGCACGAGCAATCGAAACTTTGATCGGTTGATAGCGTCCTCTTTCAACTCCAATTATATCTGCCAACATGTCCACATCTACCACATAGTCTTGGTCTCGAACATTGAAGGATATTCTATTCGCATCTAAAAAGCTAAGATTCGAATAGAAGTATGCTGTCAATTGTGCATAACCGTCTGTGGTATCGGAGCAAAATTGCTCAAGTTGAAGAAGATTGAACTTCTCCCTTTAGTTCACATTAATAGCATCCAAGAAATCGAAATCAACACTCCTAGGGTTTATCACCCCTCGTTTCAACAGTCTGAAGAACAGATTCTCCTGTTCCTTCGATTTAAACAAATCCATCCTTTTTCCCTTCACCTTCGCAGCAACACCCATTCTAGGTTGAAATTCACTGAACATTTTATCATCATCGTTCCGTCGTTGATTCGGTCCGATACACGAGGGTCACTTGGAATGTTCGCAAGTGCTTCCTCAGCCTTTCCTTTGGGAGCAATTCCCAAATCCTCCATTTGTTGCAAAAAGATATACTCATTCCCATAATTCTTATCTTTAAGGAAATCATCTACGTAGTTCAGCGGAGTCTCAATGCTCTTCAACGCACGATAGAGCTTGTAAATAAAAGAGGGTTTTTGAAGTTTAAGCAAGGAAAACTGTATATATATAACTCAGTTTAAAAAGGAAAAAACCAATCGGCACAAAGGAAAATGAACAGACGCCTCTTTTAAAATCGATAACTGCCAAATAGAAGTTAATCTTTTTGAAAAGACAAGATTCCGTTTTTCACGGAAATTATAAATTAACTGAACTAATGATCGTACCTTTTCGAGATTGAATATAATAACAACTTACAGTCTATAGTCATGAATGTCTGAGTTTGAGGGTTGGAGAGTCTCTAGACTTTAACTTCCTCAAGTTTCAAAATGTTGAGTCTGGAACGGATAAAATCGAATTGATTTTTCTCCAAAAGCTTTGTGAATATATCCGCTAGTTGATTTTTTGAATCAACAAATTGAATCGAGATTTCTCCATTTTGAACATGATCTCTAATGAAAAGATGTCGAATCTCTATATGCTTTGCTCTTGAGTGAAGTATTGGATTTTTAGTGAGATTGATTGCGCTGGAGTTGTCACATCTAATCTCTGTGCATGAGTCTTCAATTCCAAAGTCTTGTAGCTGTTGTTTTATTCATATAATTTGCGAACAACAACTTCCAAGAGCTACATACTCTGCTTCTGTTGTTGAGAGAGCCACAGTGCTTTGTTTCCTTGAAAACCAAGACACTATCCTGCTTCCAAGCAACTGGCAAGTTCCCGAAGTGCTCTTTCTATCAACTCTGCAACCGGCCAGATCTACGTCTGAATATCCTAGAAGATTAAAGTCTCCCTTCTTAGGATATTAAAGACCGATGCTTAAAGATGAAGCAACATATTTAATAATACGTTTCGCAGCACTGAGATGGGATTCTCTAGGATCTGATTGAAACCTGACACAGATGCAAACACTCAACAAAATGTCAGGTCTAGAAGCAGTAAGATAAAGAAGTGAACCAATGATGCTCCTGTACAGCTTTTGATCAACTTTCTTCCCTTCTTCATCTTTGTCTATCTTCAAAGAACTTGACGTCGGTATGTTGGTCTTTTTACACTTTTCCAGTCCAAACCTTTTGACAAGATCATTAGCATATTTTTCTTGATAAATAAAAGTTCATTCTTTCAATTGTTTTACTTGAAGACCAAGAAAGAATGTTAACTCTTCCATCATACTCATTTCAAACTTATCCCGTATAGACTTAGAAAATTTCTTGCCGTACTTTCATTAGAGGATCCAAAAATAATATCATCCACATATATTTGAACAAGTAAAAAGCTTTTGTTTTCCTTTTTGATAAATAAAGTAGTATCTACTTTACCTTTGACAAAACCATTATGTATTAAGAACTTACTTAGTCTGGCCGTACCAAGCTCGAGGTGCTTGCTTTAAACCATACAAGGCCTTTTTGGTCCAAGATCGAGTCGGCTTCTTTGGGTCTTCAAACCCGTGGTTGTTCCACATAAACTTCCTCATGGATAAATCCATTTAGGAAGGCACTTTTTTGATGTCCATTTGAAATAACCTGAAATTTTTATAACAAGCAAACGCAAGTAATAGTCGAATAGCTTCTAACCTTGCTACGGGTGCGTAAGTCTCATCATAGTTTATTCCTTCTTCTTGCGTATATCCCTTGGCCACGAGTCTTGCTTTGTTTCGTACGACTTTTCCTTTCTCATTCATCTTGTTCCTGAACACCCATTTAGCTCCAATAACAGTTTTACCTTCTGGTTTAAATGTCAATTCCCAGACATCATTAATATTGAATTGTCTGAGCTCTTCTTGCATAACTTCAATCCAGCTTTCATCAGATAAAGTTTCTTCTATGCTCTTTGGTTCAATTTCATAAATGAGAGCCACAGCACTAGACTCTTCACGCCTTTTGGATCTGGTGCGAATTCCTTCATTAATTTCGCCGATAATGAGATCTTTGGGATGATTGGACTTATGCTTCGATTCATCGGTTGATTTGTCTCGGTTGATGATCTCTTTCTTTATTTGAATATTCATGAACAAATCTTTGATGCTGGTCTTCCAGTCCGAGATGCTTCTTGAGTTGTAAGCTTTGGAAGGTGCAGAGGGGTTCAGTTCAGACTCTTCATGATGAGTCGATCGATTCATCTTGCGTAGAGTCTTAAAATTTGACATTCATTGACTCCTCCTGACCGCTCTTCTTGTTATAGACTCCGTAGGCTTTGCTTGATGTAGAATATCCAAGGAAGATGCCTTCATCTCGATCTTTCTTCAAACTTACCAACTCGATCTTTTGCATTTTTCAATATAAAGCATTTGCAACCGAACACATGAAAGTATGAAACAATAGGCTTCTTACCTTTGAATAACTCATAAGGGGTTTTCTCTAGAATAGGTCTTAAGAAGACTCTATTGATGATATAGCACTGTTGAAACAAGCCTTTCACATTCAAAATCGTGAAGAAATCTTACTTTCAATTAAAAGAGTTCTAGCCATTTCTTGAAGAGATCTATTATTTCTTTCCACAACTCCATTTTGCTGAGGAGTATATGGAGAGGAGAACACATGCTTAAAGCCAAATTCATCATAAAATTTTGTAAAATCTTGATTTTCAAATTCACCTCCATGATTTGTTCTTATACTTGAGATAACACATCTTTTTCATTTTGAACATTTTTAGCAAATTTTTCAAAATACGAGAAGGTTTCGGATTTACTTGCAAAGAAATATACCCAAGTAAAGCGGGAGAATCGTCCACAATTACTAGGCAATATTTCTTACCTCCAATGCTCTGGGTTCTGGTTGGTCCGAAGAGATCCATATGCAGCAACTGTAGTATATGATTAGTAGAGACATGATTTATTGGCTTAAATGAATTTCTTACCTACTTTCCCAGAATACATGGAGTGCATGGATTAGACTTTTGGTATGGTAATTTGGGTAAACCTCGAACAAGCTGCTTTGATGAGATTTTGGCTAATTGCTTTATGTTGACATGACCAAGCTTTTTGTGCCATAAGCTTGCTTTGTCTTGAATTGAGATTAGGCATTGCGATTCATTTGGTTTCACATCCGAAGATAGATATTTCCATGTCTTCGACCCATGAAAGATCGAGTAGAGTCTTTCTTCGGTTCTGTAACATGTTCCTTCTGAAAGAAGATCTTAAAACCAGATCACACAATTGGCTAATGTTGAGAAGATTGTAATTGAGTCCTTCCACTAGGGAAACATTACTTATTGTGAGATTTCCAATTTTCACAGTTCTAAATCCCACAATACTTCCTTTTCTGTTTTCCTCCAAATGAAACTTTTCCACCATTTACTTGAACAAGCTTTATGAAGCAATTTGAGTCTCTTGTCATGTGTCTTGAGCATCCACTGTCAAGATACCACTTTACCTTTTTCTTGACGGAGACCTGCATTTAAAAGAGAGTCTCAAGCTTTCTTTGGTATCCAAATTTTCTTGGGTCCTTTGGTGTTAGTAAGATAAACAGTATTAGCCCATACTTTCTTAACAGGTTTCCAAACCATAGGACACTCTTTTTCAAAGTGATCCGGACCGTTGCACTTTGAACACCTGAGGGCATTTCGACCTACAGACTTTACAAAAACTTTCTTGAAATGATTTTTGTAAGCCTCTCTCGAGGGTCTTTCCTTAATTCTTTCTTTTACTTTGGGAAAATCAATCAAGGGAATTGTTTCTGTTGTCATACTTAGACCGGACTTATTGAAGTAAGGTCTTTGAGCTGAAAGAATTTTTTCAAGTTTTTCAGACCCTATTGAAAATCTCTTTGAAATATTTGATAAGTCAGTTTTTAAAAGGGCATTTTCTTTCAAAAGATTATCTTCATTTTCTTTAAGAGTGGAAACATTCAAGTCTAAACTTTTAACTCTTTCTTCTAAAATGTTTTCCTTTTGTTTTAGAGCTGAGTTTTCCTTTTTAAGTTCGGAAATTCTTTTGAGAGAAGTCTTAAGACTAAAACACAGTTCATCAATATATTTAGAAACTTTGACAGGAATTTTAAAATTACTTGCCTCAAATTCACTGTCTGAGTCTGATCCAGAATCTGAGTCTGAGTCTGATTGTGCCATCAGACATAGGTTGGCATATTCATTATCACTTTCTTCACACTCTGTATCACTCCAAGTTTCAGCTTTAAGAGCTTTTCGAAACTTTTCAGCTTTTCCTCTCTTCTTCTTCGGAAGAGGACAGTTGGGTCTGATGCGTCCCCTTTTTTTACATTCAAAGCAAACTACATCTTTGTTTGGTTCTCATCATCACCGATTTTGGTCTCGCTGTCTTTGAAAACTTTGTTTCTTTGAGTTGAACCTTCTTCCTTTTCTATTCAGTTTTCTGAATCTTCTTATCATGAGAGCAAGCTCCTCATCGTCCATATCATCTTCAGAATCTGTATCATCATAATCATCATTTGATTTTAATGCAATGGATTTCTTACCTTTTGGATCTTCATCTTCATTAATTCATTCCACTTCATAAGACTGAAGATTTCCAATCAGCTCATCGACAGATAGTGGCATAATTCTTTGCGTCTCTCTTATTGAAGTATTTATGTGATTCTAATCCTTGGAGAGTCCACGCAGTAGCTTATTTACCTTCATGGGATCAGAAATTATTTGTCCTTGATTCTCAAGACCATTGACAATATCTGTAAAACGGCTAAACATGTCAGTTATAGATTCTCCTGGTTTCATTTTGAAGGCTTCATATTGACCGAGGAGAATGTTAATTCTAGTTTCCTTCACTCGATCTGTTCCTTCATAGGTGATATGTAATCTGTCCCAAACTTCTTTTGTTGTAACACAAGAAGACATTCTGTTATATTCAGTTGGTGACAAAGCACAATATAAAGAGTAAATTGCTTTTGCATCGAGTGCTTGTCTCTTAATTATCTCTTCCTGAGTCATTCCGTTGGTCTCAACAGTTTCTTTCCCTCTTTCAGAGACTAATGCAGCTGTAGGAGTAATTCATTTTTCTACAACGTCCCATTCCAGAGGATCCTTTGATCGTAGGATAGCTTTCATCTTGTTCTTCCAGATGTTGTAATCATTTCCATCAAAGTAGGGTGGTCTGGTATTGCTTTGCCCTTCCACTAGCCCTGGTGCTAGCATACTAGCCATGGATCTTTTACTCTGAAGTAAAACACTTCAAATAAAGTGAGTACACGAGCTCTGATACCAATTAATATAGCTAGTATAAGTACCTAGAGGGGGGTGAATAGGTATATAAAATATTTTTCTCGATAATTGCACAATACTAGACAGTTGATAGATTTGAGACAAATAATAATCAAAGTAAGACTGAGAGAAGAGAAGAGAAAATTGAACACGCGGTTTATAGTGGTTCGGGTTATTTCAAGCATACGTCCATTCTTCTGCACTGACAGCCTATTGGCTGGATTCCATTATGAACAAATAGATGTTACAGTGCTGTTCTTTCTTGATTTCTCGGTGTAGATGATCTACCACACTGGCTCAAGGTATCACTAAGTATAGACATTCTTTGTGTATACAATTTCGCTCAAAATATATCGACTAATAATCAAGGTGTTTCAGACTTTGGAATTTCTCTATCGATCATACACTCAAGCAACTAGAACGACTTCCTTTTATACTCCTTTATGCCATCATACCTGTTGGCACTTACCAAAGGAATTCCTCCAATCTACCCGTTGGATTTAATCAATCAAGAAGATCATTCGAGCTATTAAAGGAACTCGACGATAGCCCATCAATCCTCGTTTCGCCCATACAACCAAGATCTTGGTTTCCAAGAATAGAACCTTCCAAGAATATTTCGTTGACCATCGGATCTTCAAACGATCTTGATTACTAATAAAAGAATCCGTTATATTTATCTAGCCAAGAGATCTTCTCCGAGGATAGGACTAAATCTCAACCAAATACTTCGGCTCTAGATTGCCTTCACACGGATTAGAAAACTGTCAATGAGAATAGTCTTGAGTCTTGAGTCTTGAGTAGCCGAGTCCGGTGATCCGAAAGTCTTCAGACTCTAAACAGAAGGTCTACAATTATCCAGACTAGATTGATAGAAACGTTTTGTCAGCTTCAAAATATTCTGGAAAGATTTCTCCAACACCCTCGAGGGTAGGTCTCGACAGTCGGACTTAGCCAAAATATAATAATTTCCTTTCCACAAATCCCACTATTTTCTGTAGTCCACCAAAACATTTTTGGCGCTGTCAACCGACATCGGGTTATTTTTCAATTAATTACCAAAATTAATTAATTCAGCAAAATAATCCTAAAATCATAATTAAATCAATTCAGCACAAATTAATACTCAAATAAATAAACGGCTACACCACGATAATCAACATAAAATTCCGGTTATTGACTATCCCAATCTAATTTAAGGAAAATAATTAATTAATTAAATAATTATGAAAATTATTAAATAAATGCCAAAATCCAACTTAGGCCCGTAATGCCTAATTGGATGCTGAAATGGACTCGGAAAAATTTTGAGGTTCATTCAATAATTAATAGAACCTATTTACTTGCTAATTACACAAACCATTTGCCTATTATGCATCGGTAAAGTACTAAATTAATTACTCTAATCTAATCTATCCACCTAATTGCACTTAATTAAATATAATAAACCTCTAAGCATCATTAGTCTATTAAGCAATGATTAGTGAGTTAAACTCACTTGTTTGACGACCGGTTTAGTGCAAAACAACGAGAACGTCACGGGGCTCGACTTTCCTCAAGGTCGGCCTAACAACTGAGGCTCGGAACACCTCCAAAATGAGCCTTGAAGGTGGCTAAAAACTCTCTCTGTTCTTACTTGTTCTTGGCTAGAAAAAGAGAGCCACAAGCTTGATAATTGATGAGAATAGATCGAGGAAGGTGAAAATGGCTAAACTGAGCCTTAGCGGCCACTCATAGTGGTTGGAGGCAGGCTGGGCGGTGGTGCCCGTAGATAGTGTTCCCGTGACGATAGTGGCATACGATGGCTCCAGCCAATGTGCGGCTTCTCCTCTGGCTTTTCTGGTCTTTGCACGGCAGCTTGGATGGAGGAGGAAGATGGCTTGGATGGTAGATAAGGGAGAGAGGGAGAGATGGGAGACAAAGGGAGCCATTTGCCTTGTTTTTCCTCTCATTTGTCCCCTTGACCGGTCCTCAAAGGTGTGCTATCCTCCATGGCTGAAGTTCAGCCAATAATGCTTCAATTACAACTTTTGTAATGGTCCAAAAGTGGTGGTGGATGGGGGCTACGAAATTGCGAGGGAATGGCACAATTTTCAATTTGGATTCAATTTCCCTCTTGAATCAATCAAACTTGGCCCTCATAAATTCAATTAGCATCTCAATGATTGGCTAGGTAATTTTCATCATCAATTGATCCCACTTGTAATCCAATTGCGTGAACAAATCGGTCCCTACCTTTTTCTGGACAAAAACTGCCTAGGACAACTTTTTCCTAAAAAGTCTCGGGTTTCAGAAAAATCTTCTAAGACTGAGTTGACGCTCCTAGAAATCGGACTCAAATTCACGGTTAATTTCCATTTTGCGCGATTTTAGTGTGACCTAGATTACCGGGTAACTTTCAAAAAATTTTAGTGCAAATGACCTGTTGTCGATTTTCTTCAAACCACAATGAACCCACTTGACATAGTGGCGATTCTCAATTGTCGTGAAAATCTCGATGACTCAAATCGATTTTTAACTATGCCGTAATGGCCTCTAAAGATGAACACGGTCAAGAAACCGATTTTTAGTTGAATTCTCAAGTCAATTGCCTTAAAATTCTTTAATGGTTTCTCCAAATAGTCTGGTTATCTCAAGAGTGATCAGCTCTAAGAACAACCCTATAGGCGTGTCAATGAAATGCCCGATTTATTCAGTAGAAAAAAGGACCGAAAATCTGGGATGTCACAACTCTTCCCTTCTCATAAAAAACCATTGCAATACTTAATAAAAACGGTGGGGGTACAACTGTCTCATCGACTCTTCAGTCTCCCACGTTCCTCCTTCAGTACCGTGGTGTTGCCAGACCACTTTGACCAACGGGATGGTCTTTGTACATAGCACTTGTTCTTTTCTATCCACAATTTGAACCGGGTTTTCCACGTATGACACATGGTCATCCATGTCCAATTCTTCAAAATTGAGTATGTGGGTTGGGTCAGGTTCATACTTCCTTAACATCGACACGTGAATGACATCGTGCACTTACGCCAATCTCGGCGGCAACGCAAGACGATATGCTAAGGTCCCAATTTTCTTTAGAATTTCAAATGGACCTACATACCTTGGACTCAGTTTTCCTTTATTTCCAAAGTTTGAAGT
The DNA here is from genome assembly GCA_016097615.1 of Eucalyptus dawsonii. Taxonomy (NCBI): domain Eukaryota; kingdom Viridiplantae; phylum Streptophyta; class Magnoliopsida; order Myrtales; family Myrtaceae; genus Eucalyptus; species Eucalyptus dawsonii. Next base: position 46,413,049 of record CM027875.1, on the reverse strand, counting down.
TCCCTTCATTGGTGACATCTTCAGAAAAATGTGATCACCAACTTGGAATTCCAATAATCTCTGACGCTTGTTTGCGTAACTTTTCTGTCTGCTCTGTGTGGTCTTTAATCTACCTCAAATTATTGCCACGGTATCCATTAATTGCTGGATCAACTCTGGGCCTGTGATCTTCCTTTCCCCAACTTCATCCCAGCACATTGGTGTTCTACACACTCCGCCATACAATGCTTCGAATGGAGCCATCTTGATGCTTTGCTGATAATTGTTGTTGTAGGCAAATTCCACCAGGTGCAATTGATCATCCCAACTTCCTTTGAAGTCTAGTACACAAGCTCTCAGCATGTCCTCGATGGTTTGAATTGTCCTCTTAGACTGGCCATCCGTCTGAGGATGATATGTTGTATTGTATTGAAGCTTTGTACCTAGTGCACTTTGCAAACTCTTCCAAAAGGCGGCGGTCAACCTTGGGTCTTTATCTAAGGTTATCGTAACCGACACTCCATGCATACAAACTACCAGACACACATACAAATCTATGTGCTTATCCAAACTGAGGTCATTTCGTACTGCAATGAACTGAGCCAACTTTGTCAGCCTGTCGACTACTACCTAAATTAAATCATTCCCTCTCTGACTCCTAGGTAGTCCAGTCACGAAATCCATCATGATATGCTCCTATTTTCATTCTAGAATCTCGAGAGGTTGTAGAAGCCCTCCCGGCTTCCAATGCTGGGCTTTAACCTGCTGACACATCAAACACTTGCCGACATGCTTGGTGATGTCTGTGACATCCCAAATTTTTAATTATGTTTTCTTCTGAATAAATCAGGCATTTCATTGACACGCCTATAGGGTTGTTCTCAAAACTGATCACTCTTGAGATAACTAGACTACCTGGGGAAGCCATTAAGGATCTTAAGGCAAATAGACTTGAGAATTTGACCAGGAATCGGCTTCTCGACCGTGTTTATCTTTAGAGGTCAATACGGCACAATATCAAATTGATTCGAAATCAGAGATAGACTGGTTCGACTAAGATGTGTTGCTAATCGTGGGTGACACCACTAAATTAGAAAATTCTCGTCGACCGGCACTAGACTGATTTTCCTATTGTTTTCGGACCCTGTGTCCGTATTTGGATCATCAAGATTTTCATGACAATCGAGAGTCACCAATGAGTTGAGTGGGTTTATAGTGGCTTGAAGAAAATCGACCACGAGTTAATTGCACTAAAAATGCCTGAAAGTTATCTGGTAGCCTAGGTTACGCTAAAAACGCGCAAAATGAAATTAACTATGAATTCAAGTCTGATTTCAGAAATTGGAATTTCTGTCATGTCACGATAAATTCGAGGAGTGTCAACTCAGTCTTAGAATATTTTTTCAGACACTCGACACTTTTTGGGAAAAAGTTGTCGTGTGGCCATTTTCGTTCAGTTGAAGCCGGGAATTATTTCTGATGGTGAAATTGAGGAGCATGAGGGATTCTTGGATAAAGAAAATAATCAGTTTGATAAAGGAAATATCAATTGATTTTTGGGAGAGTTATTAGAGAGAAATTTAAGAGGGAATTTGGATGCAAAATGCAACTGGGGACCAACAATTCTAAGTTGAAATCCCTTTGAGAATCTATGAGCTTATTTAAAAGAAATTGGGATTAGAATTTCCTATTTGAGGAAATTTTTTATTTTTCTGATCTCCCATTTCTTTTCCATTTTTAGCCAAACACATTTTCCCCTTTCTCTCTCCCTCTCTATTTCTTTCTTTTTCTTTCTCTCTCTCTCCCTCTCTTTTCCTTTCCCTCGTGCGAATCCCCCCTTCACCGAGATGCTTGCTGGCTTCTACTTTGCTTTCCCCTTTTTCTTTTCTTTTGACTTTTCAAACACTTATCCTCTCTCTCTCTTCTCTCTCTTCTTCCCTCACTCTCTCGGGACCGACTCTCTGTCCCTCCTCTTGCTTGTGCGAACCAGCAGAACAAAAATAGAAGCAGCTCGCTTGGGATTAGAGCAGCCCGCCGTCGCCGCCCAAGCTCAGCCGCTCACTGGTCATCCTTCCCCGCGCGATGCCGCGCATTCAGCCGCTCGCCCCTCACTCCTATGCACCGTCTGCCATCATCCAGCGAAGCTGCCGCCTTTGCCTCGCCTTTGTCCAGCCGCGTTCAACTGCCTCTGGCCACCGTCCGGCCTCACCGGAGCTCCCTTCACCCTCCGCCGGCCTCGCCTTACTAGCTCAGCCACCGAACGAGCTTTGTCCAGCCAAGAATATTGACTAGAAAAGTGGGTTTCCAGCACTGTTCAAGGCCCGCTTTGGGCCGTTTCCGGGCCCCAAACCTAAGTCGTGCTTTGGGAAGTATCGACCCTCGCGCCGTCCCTGTCGGATTGATCCAATTTGCGCACGATTCCAATGAGTAATCTCACTAATCCTTGCTTAGTGGGCTAATTATACTTAATGGTTGTTTCGTTTTATTTAATTAGGTTAAGGTGGTTAGATTAGTGTTTATTAGTTAATTGTGATGCAAATTAGACAAATTGAATGTGCATTTAGCAAGTACACATGGTCTACTATTTATTGAGGGTAGCTCGGGATTTTTCCGACCCTTTATCGGGCTTCAATTTGACAATTCGAGCATAAGTGGAATTTTTGGTATCTAAATATTATTTTTCGGAATTAAATTAATTAATTATTTATTTTCCGAAAATTCAACGGGATGGCCATTGACCGAAATATTAGGGTGATGATCGTGGGTGAAGTATGTTTATTTAATCAGGCTTTATTTTGAGCTGAATTGAATTTTTAATATTAATTATTTAATTCTCGAAATTAATTATTTATTTATTTATTTTTCAGAAATTAAGGTTGAGATGGCTGACGACCGAACTCTCGTGCTGATTGTCGTGGCGCAGTCCGTATATTTAGTTGAGCTCTGCGTTGCATGGAATTAAATAAATTGTGATATTTTAGGGATTTACCCTAAATTGATTGAAATTGAATTATTGATTGGTAGTTGACCGAGTATGGCTATTTAGCATTTTTAATGCCTTGTTGAGCTGTAAGTGGAGAGAGTGGTGAGAGCTAAATGAGAATTCTATTGGTCGAGACCGATCAAGTACAAAGTATAGACAGGCGTGGTTCGGTTATTAAGGATATCACTGTGCGAAAACGGCGCATTAAAGAACGCACGTAGACGGTCTATGATCTATGACAGGCGTGGTTCGGTGATGAGGAATATCATAGTGCGAAAATGGCGCTTTAAAGAATGCACGTAGACCGTATGTTATTTACGTCACCTTGGTGAAGCGACGCCTGAGAGCATTGATGTGGCTCCGTGACCGATTGCATTATGGGAGGTTATATAGTGTGGAACAAATGACCTAGGAATGGTCCGATTGACATGTAATCGACTAATTCGATTGATCAATGATTTGATCCGATTGTTGTGATTTATGAAGTGTCTGTATATAACCTTGAATTGTAGGTTGAGACTGAGGCCAAGGTAAGTCCTCTGACTCGTGCTGTGCTTAGGCAACTGAGTAGTGTATTGGTTCCCTAATTGAGTCTTAGTGGGGTATAATTCGCTGAGACGTAGTCTCATCTCGGTTGTGGGACAACATTTCAGGACCCTGATGAGGAGCTTAGGAGGAGGAATCTGAGAAAGAGAACTTTGAGGTGAAACTTGAAGAGAAAGATTTTTGGAAGAAGAAGATAATCCTGAGAGGTACTTTGAGTACGATCCGGATGAGGACTGAGATCCCATCCTCTTTTGTGAATCCTGTTTTGATGTGAATAGAGTTAAATTAGAAAGTTATGAATAGTTGTGAAGTATTCTAGTTTGTGTTATGTATAAAAGTTTGGTTATGAGTTTCAATATGAAAAAATAGGGCCTGCTTTTCTATCCCATTGTGTTATTGTCTGGGGATTTTATAACTGCTTTCGCATTCGTATAAAAAAGAAAGGGTCGGCGATATATAGTCTTGGGATATCGCATTCTAAAATCGACCAAGTCAGGAGGATGGGTGCGTCCCTGAGGATCGTTGCGTGACAACCCCAAGGATCGGGGCGTGACATCCCCTTTTTGTGGTATCAGAGCTTAGTTCAAGATTGGAGTGAGAAGGAGCGATGACTCTTGGGATAGTAATAAGAAAGGCCTTTAAATTCATGCCGGTGCATGTCTGTGTTAGCTGGATGCTAGAATTGCTTGTTGTTTGAATTGCTCTGTTTCTAATTCGGTGTTGAATTGGAAGCAGGTGTTAATAGATTAAGGCGACACCATGAGTGATCAGGAGCCTAGAACTCTTGCAAAGAGGACCAGTAGGGCCATTATTCGGGGTAGAGCTTTGACTCGTGTCTGGACCTGAGGCGGACGTGGTTGAGCGCCAGCACAGGCTAGTGCAAGTGGAGTGATTCCACCTGTTATAGATGCTAGGGTAGCAGCCCCTAATGATCATAGGTTGGATGGGATCTTGCGTGTTTTGGAAGCAATAGGTACAAGAATGGATCAGCAAGCCGCGACAATTGAAGCCGTCGCTCAGGCCACTGCCGCTGTCGCAACCACCGCCACTGCTCAAGCCGCCCCTGTCGCAGCACTTGTAGTTCCACTTATCGTCTCTCCTGCTGAAATACTACCAAGAGTTGTAGCCACTTGGAGGCCGATTCATCAATTAATGGATCAGTTCTTAAAAAAGAATCTGCCAAAATTCATTGGTATCGGAGACCCTGAGGCTGCGTCTCTATGGGTACATGATTTGGAGAAGGCATTTGCATTTTTGATGTGCAATGAGGAGGAAAAGGTGTTACTAGCTGTGTACCAACTTCAAGGTAACACCAATATATGGTGGAGAGTTGCCAAGGATATAGTGTTCCTGGAAGGTGTGGCCCAAGTGTGGGACACCTTCCTCAGAGCCTTTAATGATCAGTACTTTTCAAGTACTGCTTGAGAACAAAAGATAGAGGAATTCCACCGTCTCCACTAAGGGAGCATGACAATTGACCAGTATGGGGTCAAGTTCGCATATATCACAGTATGCTCCTAAACTGATAGAAGACCCTAAAGAGAAAGCTCGGAAGTTCAAAAGTGGTCTTCGTGCTGAATTGAAACGACCTCTACTACCATTGGACTTGAAAGAATACATAGAGGTTTATCGTTGAGCCCAGATGATAGAGCGTGGATTGAATGAACAAGTTGCCTCATCTGGATTGAGGTTTAGCTCCCATCAAGAGAATATCCATCAAGGGAAGAGACCCATGCCTGGAGGTAGGCCCAATGCTCCACCCTTCAAGAGAAGCAGATTCAATAGACCGATGCCTAATGGGGTTAATTCTTGTCGCTCATATGGAAGACAACACGGGGTAGCTCCATGTCCAGCCAGAACAGGAGCATGTTACGAATGTGGCCAGTAGGGCCACATCGCAAGGTATTGTCCAAATAAGTAGAGAGGACAACCTTAATTGCCACCGCCACCACCGATGAGACAGATAAGAGGGTATGCCCCTCAGAACGTGCCGCAAGGAGGACAGCAGAGACCCTAGCTCAAGGCACGATTTATGCAATCACATAGGGTCAGGCCAAAGCTGCGCCTGACATGATCACAGGTATGATCTCACTCAACGACCAACTTGCTTATGCTTTGTTCGATTCGGGAGCTACCCATTCCTTCATTGCCGAGCAATATGTTAGGATGCTAGGGTTGAGTCCTGTATTGTTGGAGTCGGCAATTTGCATATCTACACCCTTGAACGATAAAGTTATTACTACTTTGGGATGTTCGAGGTGCAAGTTAGAGATTGGTGAGTGAGTGGGGAAAATTGACTTGTTAGTTCTGGCCATGTATGATTTTGATTTGATAATTGGCATGGACTGGCTCACCAATCAACGAGCTAAAATGGACTGCTATCATAAAGCGATTTAGTTTGACCCGTTAGGGGGTAAGAGCTTCAAGTTTGTTGGGAATCGAGGAGGACCCTCGATTTCCTTAATCTCGTCGCTGGAAGCAACTCATTTGTTAGATGAGGGTTGCCGTGGGTACTTAGCATGTGACATCCAAAATATTCGGTATTAATTTAAATTGAGTTAATCAGGTCGTTTTTATGCAATTGGAGTCGGGGATTAAAATGGAATACAAAATTGAGATGCGAGATGAGCTATTGGATGAGGAGAATATTTAATGGAAGCATTGAGGCCAATTGAGATGGATTTAAAGTAAATCAAGTGATTAATGGAAGCTAATTGTTTCAAAATTCGTATGCCCATAGAACCAAAATTTTAAATTACCTTAAAGCTTCTAGAAGGGGCATTTTTGGCAAGGAAAATGGAGTGGAAGACAGCTGGATTGGTGGGGCCAAAGAGAGAGAGAGAGAGAGAGAGAGAGAGAGAGAGGAGAAAACCGGTTTCCCCTCTCCCCCGTCGACGGAACCTCCATCTTCTTCTTCTCCTTCTCGGCTAGTTCAAAAAATTTCAGAAGAGGAATCAGCGGCCAGCAGCGTTGAAGGAGCCGCGGCCACGCCGGAGCTACCGTCGTCGTCGTGCCGGAACGCTGCCGCTATTGCTGCTTCACCCCACCCGCGCGCACCTCTGCTTCTCTCCTCTGTCCTCTTTCGGTTGTTTGGTGCCCTTGCTGTGCGAAGATCAGAGCAAACCGAAGCAGCAAGTCCCATCGCCGCCGCAGCAAGCAACCGGAGCCGAAGTCGCCGCCGAGTGCCGCCCGCGCGTCTCCGCCTTCAGGTGCGTTGTCCCTCGCTTGGTCGACGTCCAGAGCTGCTGTCCAGCCTCTGTTTCGCCTCTGTTCAGTCCCGTTTAGCCGCCTCCGACCACCGCCCGACCTCCTACGGCCATCGTCCGGCCTCACCGGAGTCCCCTCGCCCTCCACCGGCCTTGTCCGGCTCTAATCAGCCCCGAATCCGCCCCTTCTAGCAGAGAACAGAGAAGCTAGAAAATGGGTATCGCAGAGGGTTTTGGCCCGTTTTGGCCGCCTTCCCGAGCCCGGATGCTCGGCCCGCTTTGAGGAAAGTCGATCATCGCGTCAAGCCCGTCGTTTTGAGTGAGTTTTACTCACTAATGCCTTCTTAGTTTGCTAATTATGCTTAAAGGTTGATTAGTGTAATTAGATAGAGAATTGCTTGTAGTATTTATTGGATGCTTCTTGGGATTTTCCCCGTCCCTTATCGGGTGTTAATTAAGCGATTCGGGCCTAATTGAATTTTTAGGAATTAAATAGTAATTTTTGAAATTATTTATTTAATTATTTATTTTCCGGAAATTCAACTAGGATGGCTAGCGACTGGATTTTATGCTGATGATGGTGGTGCAGACCGCTTATTTAATTGAGCTTCATATGGTGCTAAATTGGAATTATTGTGTTTATTTATTTATTTTTCGGAATTAAATTAATTAATTAATTATTTTCCTAAAATTCAACTTGATGGCCAATGACCGGGAATATTATGCTGACGACCGTGTGAAGTCTGTTTATTTAATCGGACTTTATTTTGAGCTAAATTGAATTTTAATATTTATTAATTAATTTTCGAAATTAATTAATTATTAAAATATTTTTCGAAAATTAATGCTGAGGTGATCGACGACCAGAATTTCGTGCTGATTTTCGTGGTGCAGTCCGTTTATTTATTTGAGCTCTACGTTGTGTGAAATTAAATAAATTGTGATATTTTAGGGATTTACCCTAAATTGATTGAAATTGAGTGAAATTGAATTATTGATTGGTAGAGGGCCGATTATGGCTAGTTAACAATTGTAATGCCTTGTTGAGCTGTAAGTGGAAAGAGCGATGAGAGCTAACTGAGAATTCTATTGGCTGAGACTGATCAAGTGCGAAGTATAGACAGGCGTGGTTCGGTGATAAAGTACATCACTGTGCAAAAACGGCGCCTTAAAGAATGCACGTAGACTGTCTATGACTTATGGTAGGCGTGGTCGGTGATTAAGGATATCACTGTGCGAAAACGGCGCCTTAAAGAATGCAGTAGACTACCTATGAATCATGACAGGCGTGGTTCGGTGATGAAAGACATCACTGTGCGAAAACGGCGCCTTAAAGAACGCACGTAGGCTGTCAGTGATTTGTGACCTATGACGGGCGTGGTTTGGTGATGAGGAATATCACTGTGCAAAAACGGCGCCTTAAAGAACGCACGTAGACCGTCTGTTACTTATGTCACCTTGGTGAAAATGACGCCCGAGAGCATTGATGGAGCTCTGTGATTAAGTGTATTATTGGAGGTTATGTGGGATGGAGTGAATAACCTAGAAATGATTCGACTGACTTGTAATCGACTAGGTCGATTGATCAATGATTCGATCTGAGTGTGATTCAATGTGATTGATCACTGCCTTGATTTGATATTGCGAATTGATTGATTGAATGGAAATGACCGTGAGGGGTCTTGTTGGCGTGTAATCGATTAAGTCGATTAGATCGATGCTTCGATCTGTGATGTGATTGCTTGGGTGCCTGTTTGATTTGTGCTAATATGCAGGTGGAACTCGAGGCCAAGGTAAGTCCTCTCGACTCATGTTATGCATAGGCAGCCCTAAGGTGTATTAGTTTACTAATCGGGTCTTAGGGGGTAGAACTTGCCGAGACGTTGTCTCAAAGGGTTATTGAATAACCATTTCGTGACCCGGATGAGGAGCTTAAGGAGGAGGAACTTGATGAGGAAAACCCTGATGAGGAACCCGAAGAGAAGTATCAGAAGGAGAACCCCGAGAATGATCCAGAGTAGGATCCTGATGACGTTTGCTATAGAATCAATTTGAGTATAAACCAATTGTTTTAGTATGGCTTGTATATGATCATAAGGATGTGGTTTTCAGGTTCAATTTCCTAGTCCTACTTGTATATCCCATTGCTTTATTGTCTGGGGATTTTTATAATTGCTTCCGCATGTGCTATTGTAAAGGAAAGGGTCGGCGATATGTAGTCCTGGGGATATCGCATAATAAAATCGACCAAGATAGAAGGATAGTCACGTTACCGAGAGTCGGGGCGTGACATAGCAACTGTCGTAGATACGACAGTTGAGGAGCTGAAAACGGAAGATATTGTAGTGGTACAAGAGTTTCCAGATGTCTTTCCAAAGGAATTGCTAGGGTTACCGCCAAAAAGGGAGATTGAATTTGTAATTGAACTAGCACTGGGGAAAGAACCGATTTCAAAAGCACCTTACCAGATGGCGTTATTTGAGTTGAAAGAACTGAAGGTGCAGATGCAAGAGTTACTGGATAAGGGATTTATTCGCCCTAGTGCATCACCTTGGGGAGCACCAGTTCTATTTGTAAAGAAGAAAGATGGTTCGTTGCGTCTGTGCATCAACTATCAGCAACTCAATCAAGTAACGATCAAGAACAAGTACCTATTGCCAAGAATTGATGACTTGTTTGATTAGTTACAAAGGGCATTGATTTTCTCGAAGATCAACTTGAGGACAGGATATCATCAGCTGAGAATTAGGAAGGTGGATATTCCTAAGTCAGCATTTCGTACTCGGTATGGCCATTACGAGTTCACAGTGATGCCATTTGGATTGATGAATGCTCCAGCTGCATTCATGGATATGATGAACAGAGTGTTCAAAGAATACTTGGATCAATTTGTAATCATGTTCATTAACGATATCTTGGTCTACTCAAGAAGTGATGAAGAGCACGAGAATCATCTAAGATTAGTGCTTTAGATCTTAAGAACTCACCAGCTATATGCTAAGTTTAGCAAATGCGAGTTTTGGTTGACTCGTGTTGCGTTCTTAGGTCATGTGATTTCCGGAGAAGGAATCTTCGTAGACTTGAGCAAGATAGAAGCCGTAATCAAGTGGCCAAGACCAACAACAATGACAGAAATCAGAAGCTTTCTGGGTTTGGTATGGTATTACAGACGGTTTATGGAAGGTTTCTCATCGTTAGCCTCGCCTCTAACAAAGCTCACGAAGAAAAACGAGAAGTTCATATGGACAGACAAGTGCGAGCGTAGTTTTCAAGAGCTGAAGGAAAAGCTGACTACCGCACCGATACTGACGATTCCATCTGGTCCTTGAGGATTCGAGATCTATAGTGATGCGTCTTTCAGAGGATTGGGTTGCGTGTTGATGCAACATGGTAGAGTGGTTGCATACGCTTCCCGCCAGTTGAGACCTCATGAATTGAACTATCCGACGCATGTCTTAGAACTCATAGCCATCATATTTGCATTGAAGATTTGGAGGCATTACTTGTGTGGGGAAAAGTTTCAAATCTTCACAGACCATCAAAGTCTCAAGTATCTATTCTCTCAGAAGGAGTTGAACATGAGACAGCGCCGATGGATGGAACTGTTGAAGGACTACGACTGTGATATTCTATATCACCCGGGGAAGGCGAATAAAGTCGCCGATGCTTTGAGTCGAAAGTCTTCAGTTGCTCATATATTGATTATTAATCGAGAGGGCTCAAGATTCGGTATTCAAGTTTGAAGTAGGCCACCTTTCTAGTTTTATGGCTACCCTCAGAATTGAACCGGATGTCCAAGTCAGAATCAAACAACTCCAACTGACATATCTAGATGTACAGAGAATTCTCCAAGAGGATGCAGATAAAAGGAAGGCTGATTTTCAGATTGCTGATGACAGGACTCTAAGGTTCCAAGGATGTTTGGTTGTACCTGACGATGTTGAGCTTAGAGAAGAAATTTTATCTGAGGCACATCGTAGCAGTTATAGCATGTCGGGTATGAAGGCGCACATCACCAAGCATATCACCAAGTGTTTGACGTGTCAACAAGTAAAAGCTCAACATTGCAAGCCGGGAGGACTTCTGCAACCTCTCGCGATCCCAGAATGGAAATGGGAGCATATCACGATGGACTTTGTGACTAGACTATCAAGAAGTCAGAGAGGAAATGATTCGATCTGAGCAGTAGTCGAGAGATTGACAAAGTCGGCTCACTTCATTGCAGTTTGAAAGGACCTCAGTCTAGATAGGCACATAGACCTGTATGTGCGTCAGGTGGTTCGAATGCATAGAGTGCTGATTACGATAATGACCCGAGGTTTACAGCTACTTTTTGGAAGAGCTTGCAAAGTGCTCTTGGTACAAAGTTTCAGTACAGTAAGGCATATCATCCTCAGACAGATGGCCAGTTTGAGAGGACAATTCAGACTCTCGAGGACATGCTGAGAGCTTGTGTAATAGACTTCAAAGGAAGTTAGGAAGATCAGTTTCATCTGGTAGAATTTGCCTACAACAATAGTTACCAACAGAGTATCCAAATAGCTCCATTTGAAGCATTGTATAGTAGAGCATGCAGAACACCAATGTGTTGGGATGAAGTTGGGGAAAGGAAGATAACGGGCCCAGAGTTGGTTCAGCAATTAGTGGATGCCGTGGCAATAATCAGAGGCAGATTAAAAACCGCTCAGAGCAGGCAGAAAAGTTATGCAGATAAGTGTTGAAGGTCTTTAGAATTCCAAGTTGGTGATCACGTTTTTCTGAAAGTGTCACTAATGAGGGGAACTTCAGACTTTGGTAAGAAAGGAAAGTTGAGTCTGAGGTACGTAAGTCCATTTGAGATTCTTGAGAGAATCGGGACCTTAGCGTATCGTCTTGCATTGCCACAAAGATTGGCGCAAATGCATGACATCTTCCACGTGTTGATGTTGAGGAAGTACGAGCCTGACCTGACACACGTACTCAATTTTGAAGAATTGGACATGGATGACCATGTGTCATACATAGAAAGCCCGGCTCAGATTGTCGATCACAAAAAGCAAGTCTTGCGTACAAAGACCATTCCATTGGTCAAAGTGGTCTGGCAATACCATGGTACAGACGGAGCAACATGGGAGACTAAGGAGTCAATGAGAGAATTGTACCTCCACCTTTTTCTGTCAAGTCTTGTAAGGTTTAAATTTCGATGACGAAATTTTTATAAGAGGGGAAGAGTTGTGACATCCCAAATTTTCAATTCTGTTTTCTTTTGAATAAATCAAGCATTTCATTAACGCGCCTATAGGGTTGTTCTCAAAGCTGATCACTCTCGAGATAACTAGACTACCTAGGGAAGCCATTAAGGATTTTAAGGCAAATAGACTTGAGAATTCGACCAGAAATCGGTTTCTCGACCGTGCTTATCTTTAGAGGTCAATACGGCACAATATAAAATCGATTCGAAATCAGAGATAGACTAGTTCGACTGAGATGTGTGGTTAACCGTGAGTGACATCACTAAATTAGAAAATTCTCGTCAATCGGCACTAGACTGATTTTCCTATTATTTTCGGACCCTGTGTTCGTATTTGGATCATTGGGATTTTCACGACAATTGAGAGTCGCCAATGAGTCGAGTGGGTTCATAGTGGCTCAAAAAAAAAAAAAAAATCGACCACGAGTCATTTGCACTAAAAATGCCTAAAAGTTACATGATAGCTTAGGACACGCTAAAAAAGCGCCAAGTGAAATTAATTATGAATTCAAGTCCGATTTCAGAAATTGAAATTTCTATCATGTCATAAAAAATTCTAGGAGTGTCGACCAATCTCAAAAGATTTTTTGAACACTCGACACTTTTGGGGAAAAAGTTGTCGTGTGGCCATTTTCGTTCACTTTAAGCCGGGAATTATTTCTGATGGTGAAATTGAGGAGCGTGAGGGATTCTTGGATAAAGAAAATAATCAATTTGATAAAGGAAATATCAATTGATTTTTGGGAGAGTTATTAGAGAGAAATTTAAGTGGGAATTTGGATGCAAAATGCAAGTGGGGACCAAGAATTCTAGGTTGAAATCCCTTTGGGAATCTATGAGCTTATTTAAAAAAAATTGGGATTAGAATTTCCTATTTGAGGAAATTCTTTTATTTTTGTGATCTTCCCAATTCTTTTCCATTTTTAGCAAAACACCTTTTCCCCTTTCTCTCTCCCTCTCTCTTTCTTTCTTTTTCTTTCTCTCTCTCTCTCCCCCTCTTTTCCTTTCCCTTGTGAGAATCCCCCCCTTCACCGAGATGCTTGCTGGCTTCTACTTTGCTTTCCCTTTTTTATTTTCTTTTGACTTTTCAAACACTTATCCTCTCTCTCTCTCTCTTCTCTCTCTTCTTCCCTCACTCTCTCAAGACTGACTCTCTCTCCCTCCTCTTGCTTGTGCGAACCAGCAGAACAGAAACAGAAGCAGCTCGCTTAGGATCAAAGCAGCCCACCGTCGCCGCCCAAGCTCAGCCGCTCACTGGTCATCCTTCCCCGCGCGATGCCGCGCATTCAGCCGCTCGCCCCTCACGCCTGTGCACCGTCTGCCATCATCCAGCGAAGCTGCCGCCTTTGCCTCGCCTTTGTCCAGCCGCGTTCAGCTGCCTTCGGCCACCGTCCAGCTCTGTCCAGCCACCATCCGGCCTCACCGAAGCTCTACTCACCCTCCGCCGGCCTTGTCTCGCCAGCTCAGCCATCAGACGAGCTTCGTCCAGCCAAGAACAGTGACTGGAAAAGTGGGTTTCCAACACTGTTCAAGGCCTACTTTGGGCTGTTTCTGGGCCCCGAACCTGAGTCGTGCTTTGGGAAGTATCGACCCTCGTGCCGTCCCCGTTGGATTGATCCGATTTGCGCGCAATTCCAGTGAGTAATCTCACTAATCCTTGCTTATTGGGATAATTATACTTAACGGTTGTTTAGTTTTATTTAATTAGGTTTAGGTGGCTAGATTAGTGTTTATTAGTTAATTGTGATGCAAATTAGACAAATTGATTGTGTATTTAGCAAGTAGACATGGTCTACTATTTATTGAGGGTAGCTCGGGATTTTTCCAACCCTTTATCGGGCTTCAATTTGACAGTTCGGGCCTAAGTGGAATTTTTGGTATTTAAATATTATTTTTCGGAATTAAATTAATTAATTATTTATTTTATGAAAATTCAACTGGGATGGCCAGTGCCGGAATATTATGTTGATGACCGTGGTGAAGTCCGTTTATTTAATTGGGCTTTATTTTGAGCTAAATTGAATTTTTAATATTAATTATTTAATTTTCAAAATTAATTATTTATTTATTTATTTTTCGGAAGTTAAGGTTGAGATGGCCAACGACTGAAATCTCGTGCCGATTGTCGCATAGCAGTCCGTTTATTTAATTGAGCTCTACGTTGCATGGAATTAAATAAATTGTGATATTTTAGGGATTTACCCTAAATTGATTGAAATTATATTATTGATTGGTAGTTGACCGAGTATGGCTATTTAGCATTTTTAATGCCTTGTTGAGCTGTAAGTGGAGAGAGTGGTGAGAGCTAACTAAGAATTCTATTGGCTGAGACCAATCAAGTACGAAGTATAGACAGGCGTGGTTCGGTGATTAAGGATATCATTGTGCGAAAACGGCGCGTTAAAGAACGCACGTAGACTATCTGTGATCTATGACGGGCGTGGTTCGATGATGAGGAATATCACTGTGCTTTAACGGCGCCTTAAAGAATGCACGTAGACCGTTTGTTATTTACGTCACCTTGGTGAAAGCGACACCCGAGAGCATTGATGTGGCTCTGTGACCAATTGCACTATGGGAGGTTATATAGTGTGGAACAAATGACCTAGGAATGGTCCGACTGACATGTAATCAACTAGTTCGATTGATCAATGATTTGATCTGATTGTTGTGATTTGATTGATTGTTCATTGTGATTTATGAAGTGTCTGTATATAACCTTGAATTGCAGGTTGAGACTGAGGCAAAGGTAAGTCCTCTAACTCGTGATGTGCTTAGGCAACAAAGTAGCGTATTGGTTCCCTAATTGAGTCTTAGTGGGGTATAACTCGCTGAGACGTAGTCTCATTCCAGTTATGAGACAACATTTCAGGACCCTAATGAGGTGCTCAGGAGGAAGAATTTGAGAAAGAGAACTTTGAGGTGAAACCTGAGGAGAAAGATTTTTGAAAGAAGAAGATAATCTTGAGAGGGACTTTGAGTACGATCCGGATGAGGACTGAGATCCCATCATCTTTTGTGAATCCTGTTTTGATGTGAATAGAGTTAAATTTGAAAGTTGTGAATAATTATGAAGTATTCTAGTTTGTGTTATGTATAAAAGTTTGGTTATGAGTTTCAATATGAAAAAATAGGGTATGCTTTTCTATCCTATTGTGTTATTGTTTGGGGATTTTATAACTGCTTCTGCATGCGTATAAAAAAGAAAGGGTCGGCGATATATAGTCTTGGGATATCGCATTCTAAAATCGACCAAGTCAGAAGGATGGGTGCGTCCCTAAGGATCGAGGCATGATAATGTCCGCCTTCATATCTGACCATCAATAGTGTTGACGCAAATTCTGATACATCTTGGTACTACCAGGATGCATGTTATAACTGCTATGATGTGCTTCATATAAAATATCCTCTCTAAGCTCCACATCATCAAATACAACCAAACGTCCTTGGAACCTCAGCATTCCTTCATCAGAAATCTGAAAGTTAGCATTTCTTTTCTCAATGTCCTACTTAAGAATCTTCTGTACATCTGGATCTGTCAGTTGGAGTAGCTTGATTCTGATCTAGACATCCGGTTCAATTCCGAGGGTAGCCATAAGACTTGAAAGGTGGCCTACCTCGAATTTGAATACCGAATCTCAACCTCTCTCGATTAGGTTCCATTCTTTAATCAGTATATGAGCAACCGAAGACTTTCGACTCAAAGCATCGACGACCTTGTTCGCCTTTCCCAGGTGATATAGGATATCACAATCGTAGTCTTTAAGCAATTCCATCCATCTACGTTGACTCATGTTCAACTCCTTCCGAGAAAACAGGTACTTGAGGCTTTGATGGTCCATGAAGATTTGGAAATTTTCCCTGCACAAATAGTGTCTCCAAATTTTCAAGACAAAGATGATTGTCGCGAGTTCTAAGTCATTCGTCGGGTAGTTCTGCTCATGGGGTCTCAATTGATGGGAAGCGTATGCAACAACTTTGCCATGTTGCATTAGCACACAACCCGATTCTCTAAATAACGCATCACTGTAGATCTCGAATGCTCCAGGACCAGATGGAATGGTCAGCATAGGTGCGGTAGTTAGCTTTTCCTTTAGCTCTTGGAAATTACGCTTGTGACACCTTGAACCCTTCGGCGGTCACCACAAGCACCAAAGTTACTCCTTATTACCTTTCTGATTATATTTAGAAGAAGCGTCAGTAGTTGTGCATTTTTTTTTATAAAAAAAGCGGTCCCGCCGCGACTCATTAGCGGAAGCAAAATAAAACATCACCGTCTCTCCCCTTACCAATCATGATACAAATACACACCATTAATCACCATGATTTTATAAACAAGCCACGACACTTATTTACATATATTTTCAAGATGGGACTTATTTTGGGTCGGTACATCAAAAGGAAAAGTTAGGACTCAGCCATGTCCAACCTAAAACCTCAAAAAGAACCCTCAACCCTCTACATCATACGTGCACAACTCCCATCATAAGTGTCAGCTAACTATCCCAAAAAAAAATAGCCCCTACTCGTCACACTCGGGCCTCACACCCAGTCCGGTGCGTCAGGCGGTGGCGGTGGCAGCATCCCTCACATGACCCCATCGCGGCGAACGTGGACAGAGACGAACTCCTGGACAACTGGGCCCCCAGCCAGGCCTATGTCGTACGTAACAAAACAGCGCACACGTATGTATGCCAGTCCAGGCACAGAAGGACAGCTGAACTCCTCACACTCTACCTCGACATCGAACGGTAACCCGTAAAATGCACCCCGCGTGACGGCAGGAAGCGGCATACTGCTAATCTGAAATGTTGGTCCCCAAAAGGGGTGAGTACAACCACTCAACAGGTAAAGAAATCCAATAACAACTCAATGCATCATGCAAATCATACATGCATTGCAGGCGTTACTATCATGCATCATTATATCATACATGTCATCATCATCATGACATCATCACATCACACATGTCATCATCATCATGGCATCATTATATCATACATGTCATCATCATCATGACATCATCACATTACACATGTCATCATGCCATATCATATATCATCATCATTATCATCATCATACATATCATAATGCATATCATGTCATGGGTGATCATCATTATTTCACATCACATATCATTATCATGCATATCATCATGCATATCATCATGCATATCATGCCATGGGTGATCATCATTATTTCACATCACATATCATCATCATCATCATCATCATCATGCATATCATCATGCATATCATACCATGGGTTTAATTTCCACTTTTAGCTTTCAATTTTGATCACCACATCACCCATTCCTCAAATCATCAATTTCATCATCCCCTTGGGCAAAGACCTCCGAGGATTCCGGCATTCAGCCGTCCTAGGCCACCGGGCATCCGGCCCCCCACATTTCGGGCATCTCGCATCCCAACTGGCATCACGAGGCATTCCCTTCGGGCAGAAACCTCCGACAGGGCTTCCGGCACCCCCACGTTCCGGGCATCCTAAATCTCCCAGGGAAATCCGGCAATGCATCACTATACATTCCGGCATCATCCTCCACCACAACCACCTCCTCACTTATCATTATCCACATTTACCAATTTCGGTCTTAATGTAGCATGGCATATGACGTGACATCAAACAAGTCATACTTGGCATGGAATTCACACATGCATCTCAATTCAATGTCATGCATACACCAAGACCTTATCATACATGCAACATGATAAAATTATTTATTAATAATTTTAATAGAATTTATGGCCAATAAAATAATCCATTTTTCATGCCCTTTTTCATTTATTTAAATTCCAGCTTTTGTTATTTTCAAGGATATTAAATTTAATATCAATAAATTCCCAAAATTATCAAAATTACAGCAAATATTAAACAAACCAATAGGACGATGATTTCATACAAAATACATGGCCAAATAGCATTTCACACAATTTTCCAATTTTCACAAAACATCATATAATTTTCGGATGAAACCAGAATGCACGGTTTCCGAAGAAATTCGATTAAAATATCCATAGGGCCTCCAAAAATTACGAAATTTTACCGAGTTATAGCCAAGACATTTTCGTACAACTTTCATGAAGACTTCCAAGCCAGATTATTTTTATTATTTTAGACAGTCTCACGAAGCTTCTGGATCCAACACCGAATCGTCCAGTACATGCTTTTCCGAAATACTGAATTTTAACCTATCTATTCTCTTTCGTTTCCTCTGAAATTTAGATATGTTCTGCATCAAGATGTTCTCTACAAGTTTCATGAATAGATCCAAGTCAAATAACCATAGTACAGTCGTTATTTAAGTCCATGAAGTCTCGGGTGTCCCAAAATACATCTCCAGAATTACTGTCTTCAAGATCTAGTCGATTTACCAGGCTATACTTGTTCATTTCACTTCAAATTTGAGTATGTTGTAGTTTAAGATGTCCCCTACAACGTTCGTGAAGAAATCAAAGAGATATTCTCAACACAAACCAACATGCAACCACAAATCCAACAAAAGGTCAGTAAAATCTTTCCAGATCTGAGGTCTCCGTAGGATGAGACTTTAACCCCCAAAATATCCATCATTTTTCACGAAGTTTCAGTATGTTGTAGTTCAAGATGTTAGCTACAACTTTCATGAAGAAATTGAAGCCAAAATGGGACTCTAAACATGCATGCAAGCTCACACAACATTCTGAGTCACACTGTTCGAGCAAGAACAGCCATGCCATTCAAGAATAAACCATCCATGCTTCGGTTTTTCTCACCTAAACGCCCAAAAATTCAACATGCAAGCAATATACACACATGCAAGAGCAGCTAGAGGACTCCCACTTGCCTCTAGACCGGATGGACGTCGGCACATGGCGGCGAGCACGGCGGACGGACGGTGAGCGACGGCGACTCCCTCCTCGGCTTCTCCTCTCTCTCGCACGATCTCCCTCTCTCTCTCTTGAAATCTCTCTCTCTCTCTTGGCTGAATGGAGCAACCGGCCATTCTCTCTCCTCTCTTCCCTTTTTTCCCCCCTAAAGCTCATCATTAGCAATCATGAGATTGCCTTTCAATTGGCCAATGCATGAGCTCCTCTTTGCCACTTGGCAAAGCTCATGCATGGGCTTGGGCTTGGGCCTTCCTCTTGGGCCTCCTTTGTGGCCGACGGCCACATCTCCTTGGGCCTAAATGGGCCGGCGACAACCCCCTTCCATGGGCTTCTATTGGGCCGACTAGCTTGGCCCACTAAAATCCCCTTTTGGGCCTAAGGCCCAAACCTAATTCAAATCAATTTTATTTTCAATTATTCATCTTTAATTTATTTCTTTTATAGATTTCAAATTTTAAATTTTAAATTCCACATGGCCAAAGTCTTGTGACATCTTGCCTATTGAAATTTAATTTATAAAGTGCATGGCCAAGCATAGATTATTATCATAATCTATCAAATTTAAATTCTCACAAACATATGCACAAATCATCAAATCTTAAAAGACTAATGGCTAAAGCATAAGCCATGAGAAATTTTTATCACCTAATTAGAGACTTTAACACACCTTATAATTTGGCTTTGAATTTTGGGATGCCACAACGCTCGCACTTGTCTGTCCACACGAATTGCTCTTCTTTCTTCAAGAGTCTTGTTAAAGGCGATGCTAAAGATGAGAACCCTTCCACAAACCTTCTACAATACCCTACCAAACCCAGAAAACTTTGGATTTCTGTCACTGTAGTTGGTCTTGGCCAATTTGTCACGGCTTCTATCTTGCTTAGGTCCACAGAGATTCCTTCACCTGAAATGACGTGGCCTAAGAAAGCAACACGAGTCAACCAAAACTTGCACTTACTGAACTTGGCATATAATTGATGAACTCTCAGTGTCTGCAACACTAATCTCATATGACTCTCATACTCTTCGTCACTTCTCGAATACACTTGTTTTTGGGGTGGCTAGCCAGGTCACATAGCCAGGAACTTTCCAAAAAGACAAGGGAGACCATATTAGTTACTGCCACGGCCATAGATGGGTCAAAACCAAGAAATTGCACTGTAGGATGCACTGCACGGTGGATTGAACAGGCCGCCAGCTCAAAGATGAATTGAGTTGTGCACTGATTAGGAAGGATAGTGTTCCTAGAACAATTTCATCAGAGTAGCATAGCAGAATTTTGGTTAAGTTTAAAGAAGCTCAGTTGTTGTAATGATGTCATAAAAATGAGAATCACTGGCTATAGTTGTACTTGAATATTTTGCCTATGTATAACTTTGATACCATGTATAAAAAAGGTTTGGCTCGATGAGCTTTTGTTGTAATGAATCGTTGTCGCAATGTGATGCAGTTTGACTTGCTGACGGATGAAAATTTCAAATTTGTTGGAAATTGAGGGGGAACCTCGATCCCTTTGATCTCGTCACTTGAGGCAACTCGTTTATGAGACAAGGATTGCCAAGGTTATTGGGCGACTGTCATGGATACGACAGTTGAGGAGCATGAGGGACAGTTGAGGACAATACTTCAGACTTTGCGAGATCACGGATTGTATGCCAAGTTGAGTTTTGATAGACTCGTATCGCTTCCCTAGGTCACGTGATTTCAAGCGAAGAAATCTTCGTGGACTCGACTAAGATTGAAGCAGTAATCAGCTGGCCGAGAATGACAACCGTGTTAGAGATTAGAAGCTTTTTGGGTTTAGCCGAATACTGCAAAAGGTTCATAGAGAGATTTTTAGCAATAGCTCTGCCTTTGACTCGACTAGTAAAGAAGGAAGAAGAGTTTGTGTGGATAGACAAGTGTGAGTGTAGTGTCCAAGAGCTTAAGAAGAAGCTGACTACCGCAACTGTACTAACCATTCCATCTATTCCTACAGGATACGAGATCTAGAGTGATGTGTCATTCAGAGGACTAGGTTGCGTGCTAATGCAACATGGTAAGGTTGTTGCATACGCGTCCCATCAGTTGATATCTCATGAATTAAACTACCCGACGCACGACTTAGAATTTGCATTAATTATTTTTGCTCTAAAGAATGGAAGGCATTTGGGATGGAGAAAGATTCTAGATCTTCACTGACTATCAAAGTCTCAAGTGCTTATTCTCTCAGAAGGAGTTGAATATGAGACAGCGTTGTGAATTAGAACTTCTGAGGGACTAGGATTGTGATATTTTGTATCACCCTGGGAAGGCAAACGAGGTCGTTGATGCGCTGAATCAGGAATATTCAGTTGCTCTGATGGTGGTCAAGGAATGGACTCTACTTGTGAAAGCTCGAGATTTAGTCTTCAAATTTGAGGTGGGCTACATTCCAAATCTTATAGCCACCCTCAAAATTGAGGCGGACACTTAGATTAGAATCAAGGCACAGCTTTATAAGCCGAGAGGACTCTTGTAACCTCTCAAGACCCCAGAGTGGAAATGAGTGCATATCATGATGGACTTTGTGACAGACTCACTAGAAAGTCAAAGAGGTAATGATTCCATTTGAGTAGTGGTCGATAGACTAAGGAAGTCGGCTCACTTTACCACCGTATGGAAGGATCTTGATTTGATTAGGCATGCAGAAGTGTATGTCGAACAAATAGTTTGTCTATATGGAGTGCCAGTGGCGATTACATTAGATCCAAACTCGAGGTTCCCAGTTTCAGTAGAACAGTTAGATGTGCCTTTTGACGCATTGATATTAGAGTGTGCAGAGCGTTAGTGTGTTGGGATGAAATCGGGGAAAGAAAAATCGCATGCCCAAAGTCAGTTCAACAGTCAGTGATTGCAGTTGTCGTGATCAAAAACAGATTAAAGACCGCTCAGAGCCGACAGAAAAGTTGTATTGCTGAGCATCGAAGGCCCCTAGAGTTCCAAATTGGTGATTACATCTTTTTGAAGGTATCATCAATGAAAGATATCTTGCGCTTCAGCAAGGAGGGAAAATTGAAACCGAGGTACATAGGTCCCTTTGAAATTCTAGAGAGAGAATCGGGATCCTAGTGTATTGTCTTGCATTGCTGCCGAAGTAGGCACGAGTGCATGACGTCTTTCACGTGTCGAGGTTGAGGACAAGTGAGCCTGACCTGACTCACGTGCTAAATCTTGAAGAATTAGACGTGGACGACAGAGTATCGTACGTAAAAAGCTCGGTTAAGCTTTTGGTTTAGAAAGATCAAATTCTGTGTACCAAGATCGTCTCCTTAGTCAAAGTGGTATGAAAACACCACGAGATCGAAGAAGCAACTGGGGAAAGAGAGACTCGATGAGACGACGATACCCCTACCTTTTTGTTTAAGGATTGGTAAAGGTTTAAATTTCGGGGATGAAATTTTTATAAGAGGAGAAGAGTTGTGACATCCTAGATTTTCAGTCCTATTTTCAATTGAATAAATCGGGCCTTTCATCGATGCGCCTATAGTGTTATTCTCATAGCCGATCACTCGTGAGATAACTAGACTATCTGGGGAAGTTATTAAGAGATTTTAATGCAATAAACTTGAGAATTCGACTAGAAATTGACTGCTCGACTGTGTTGGTCTGCAAGGGTCATTACGGCATTATCAAAATCGATCATAGATCAGAGATGGGTCGATTCAGCTAAGATGTGTGATCAAAGTGTGGGTGATTCCACTTTATTGCAAAATTCTCGTAGATCGGCACTAGACCGATTTTCTATCATTTTTGGTATCTTGTGCCCATAATTGAAATTTTGAGATTTTCACGACCACCAAGAGTTGCCAATATGTTAAGTGGGTTCATTGTGACTCAAAGAAAATTGACCAGAGGTCATTTGCATTAAAAATTTCTGAAAGCTACGTGGAAGCCTAGGTCATGCTAAAATCACGTCGAATTGAAATTAATCACGAATTTGAATCCGATTTTAGAAATTGAAAGTTCTGTCATGTTACAAATAATTTTAGAACGTTCGACTTAGTCTCAAAAGATTTTTCGACAACCCGAGACTTTTGAAAAAAAGTCATCATATGACCATTTTTGCCCGGAAAAAGCCAATGATCGTTTTTTTATTGCAAAATTGGAAAGCAAGTAGGATTAATTGGTGAGGAAAAATATCAATTTGATCATTGAGGTGCTAATTGAATTTATGAGGGCCAAATTGGATTGAATCAAGTGATAACAAGTGTCCAATTGGAAGGAAAAATTAGCAAATTCGTAACTCTCCCTTGCCTAGGCTTTTTGGACCATTTCAAGAGTCCTAAGATGAGCACCGTTGGCTGATTTCTAGCCTAGGAAGATAGCATGTGGTGGAGGATTGGTCAAGGGGGACATTTGAAGAGAAAATTTGGTCATAATGGCCCCCCTTATCTCCTTATCTCTCATTCTCTCCTTCAAGTTGCGAACCAGCCTTTCTTTCTTCATTGTTTGTGCCTCCATCGGTCTTGTTTTGCTTCAACTAGCCTTGTTTCCTCTCTTTTGCAGCCCAAAATAGAGAGCAACTTGGTGGCTTTTCCAGCAGCTTGTAGGCCCATTTTGAGGTTGTTCCCAACTCCAAAAACTAGGCCCGCTTTGAAGAAAGTTGTTCCCTGTTGCGTTCCCGTTGATTTGAACTGACCAGCTCACGAAACAAGTGAGTTTGCTCACTAAACTTTACTTAGTAGGTTAATTATGCTTAAGGATTGTTTAGATTAGCTTAAGTATGGATTAGTGATAAACTAGGAAGGTTTGATTAGCCTTAGAATAGATTGGTGTTAAGCTAATTAGTGAGATTAGCACCGTTGATGATGGATTAGTAGAATCCAATGGAATTTCCGCAGTTCGGATTTCTGGACCCTCGCCGTTTGCCATTTTTGTAGATCGAAATGGGTTGCGAATTTGAGGTTAATGTCTTCTTGAGAAATGTCTTAGACATCCTCAGATATAACATATATTTTTCTCAAGATTTTTAGGGACTTAAAAAAAGGATATATCAGCTCTGTCATTTACAAATAGAACCTCAGTTTTTGTTGGAACTGGTGACCTTTTAGGAGTCTAGGGGTTTTATTAACTCTTAGAGTTTGAATTTCAAAATGATTTCTTCACAAAAGTTGTTTTTCACATATTCTAGTTTAACATACTCAAATTTTAGATCAAACAGACATGTTTGGATCTCAAACCAAACTAATTTCGGAAAATAGACTTTCTGGAGACAGATCCAGTTTTTAGTACTAGATTGAGCGATTTAATGGACCGAATCTAGAAGGATCTCGGTTAAGGTGTTTTCATGAAAAATATTATTTTATGTGTCCTCTATAGCATACTCAAATTTGAGAATTTTCTGAGTTCATTCGGATAGGTTTCTGGAATTAAAATTGGAGAGGCGCAAGTGACCTGGTTTTTGCCAATTAGGACTGGTTATGGTTTATTGGTTGATCTTGACATTGTGCTTGCTAAATAAGGTTTATTTAGTGATGTGGTGGACTGGTGGCATGCTGAGAACTTATGTGTGAAGTTGTGAGATGGATTGCTCTATGCTAGTTGGTTTGTGATATGCCTAGAGTTTATGCTTGATGATTGTGTGATGTTGCGGGTTAGATCAAGAAAACCACCGAACTTGGATTCAGTTGTACTCGTTGTGCTCTAATTTAGCATTACCACCTAATCTAGATTGTGCTTACTGAGCTGTAATTCAGCATTACAGCCAAAGATTTAGTCGGCAGATATATTCACAAAGTCACTAGAGAAAAGCTTATTTGAGTCTATTCGTGCAAGACTGAACATTCTATCTTTTGCCGAGTAAAGTCTGAGGGTGTTCAGACTCAGGATTTCCAAATGTTACAACTGTAAGTAAATTTCTAATTGTTGTGAAGTTATTTTTAGATAAAATTTTGAGAAGGTACGTTATCCCTCTGAATTATTACATTTCTAGAAATTATCCTTAATGACGATTTCTCATTTTCAAAAAGGCGCTTATTATTTTTGAAATAGGCAGCTTTACTTTTTCCTTATGATGTTTCATATATCTTGTTTCAACTTGCTTTATATACAGTAGAAACTCTTATTCTCCATTTACGCCTTCTTTTTGAAACCCTAGAATACTGTGATCTTACTCTTTCTCATCTTTACTTGAGTTTCATCCAAAAAGTTTTAACCTTTTCGAAGAGCAAGTTCGAGAAATTCTCATAGACTTTGACAATGTCTTCCCAAAGAAAGTCTTCTAGAATCGTAAGTCGGGGACCATAGCACATGCGTGAGGGACCTACGCATTTCGATTTGATCGAGGAAGAAGATTCTCCTCAACAACAACAACAACAACGATAGCCAAGACAACATTCTCAACAGCGTCAACAAGTAACGCAAGATCCTCATCCACAGCAAGAACAAGAAGAGGTTATAGAAGATATTGAACCTATAAGGACTCAAAAATCCTAATTTATCTATAGGTTGTATTCCAACTTGAAAATGGGTGGCTCTGTAATGAATCTGATCAATGAGTTCTTAAAAGCACACGGTTACAAAAATGAGACCTTTTTCTTGAATACTACGGAAAGATTAGGCATTGCGCCTAAGAGTTTGGCACAATGATCGTTTGAAAATTTTCCTAGTGATCCGAGATTCAGTTAGCCAGAGGAGAAGGACAACGATGAAAGGATGTTTGTTCATTTTCAGCCCAGGATGGGTGTTGCTGCAAAGGTTCATGGTGAAGGGATGAATTTATTTTGTTTAAAGGACCATAAGAAGACTTATTTGAGTTTGCTGAAAAGAGGGGTTAGGCACCCCAGGAGCGTGGATTTCGATTTTCTTGACTCTTTGAAAGTTAATTTGAGGGAGAAGCTTGGTTTACTTCAACTTGAACATTTTTACACCAAGACTACCGTCGCATATCCCGAACTTACTGCCTACTTTTATTCAAATTTGTCATTTATAGATGCGAATAAATTTAGCTTTATTGTGAGGGACAAAGAGTTCGTAGTTGATGTAGACACTTTGGCTGATATAATTGGTGTGGAAAGAGGAAGATTCCAACTAATTGGTGTGTCTCATGCCCATGCTACCTTGTCTATTGTTAATGACAGAATGGTCGAAGGCAAGATTTCTTATGCAAGAATGAATGCCTCTAATATTCTTCTTCACAAGGTGGTGATTAATTGCATCAGGCCAAAGTCTACCTCAAAGACAGACGTTTCTCGTTCTAAAGCAAAGCTCATGTACGCGATCAACACTGGTCATAAGTTCTCTCTACCTCACACAATTTTTATGCACATGTACAAAACTGTGGTGAAAGACAACGGACAACTTCCCTACTCGATGCTTATCTCACAACTCTTCAAGCATTTCAAGATCACACTTCCTGCTCATTTTTGTGTTAGAACCATTGCCCTAACGATTATTGGTCTTAAAATGGTTTCTAAAATGAGGCTAAAGGAACTGAGCAAGGAGTTGGAGTGATTCAAGGAGAAGTCCCCTGTGTAGGCAAAGCAAGACTTTGTTGCAATGAAAAGGAAAAGGCAAGGAGCCGATGACAAAACTTGCAAATAAAAGGAGATCTCTTATCTTGGAAGAAGAAGAAGATGATGATGATGATGATCTCACTATCTTAGCATTTGCCTTGTGAAATCTATAGAGTTTTGTGAGCCATACAGAGAACAAAGAACAAGAAGAAATAGAGAGAAGAACAAAGAAAGAGAAGAACAAGAAAAGAGAAGAAGTGAAGAAGAAAAGAGTCGCGATGACTCTTTTGCACAAACAATGGCTGCATCATCGTCCAATGATTCGGAGAAGACAAGGAGTGGAAAGACTGGAGAACAACATCACTATAGTGCTGAAGCAGAGCATGAAGAAGAACATATCTCTCCACCTGAAGGCACGAAGACAAGGGGAGATGGTGAAAAATGAGGTACTTATTCACCCATCTTTGCTAGTGATGTTAGTAGATCTCCACTAGACCCATAAGAGGTCTATGCCTCTCAATTTCCTGAAGCAGATCTCAAGGCATACACTCCTAATCATGGTGATAGAACAACTGATGTTTCCCCTCATTTTCAAACTCCCAGAATCGATTCGGGCCGGATCCAAAGATCGCTATAGATCACTCAGTAGATTTTCAGAGAGTGATGGAGCTAGTTTTAGAATTAAAGGGACGGAAATATGCTTTTGAGTTTGAAATGAAGCACATGATGACTATCTTCAAGGCATCTACAAACTCTCTTCAAGAACAGATTCAAGCCCTAAAGCTTCAACTACAAGAACAGGCAAAGGGTGCGAATATTCAACAGCTTAAGGAGTCTTTGTAGAAGCTTGAAGACACTGTTAAGTCCATGGGGGGATTTCTAGCTCGTTTGTATCCCCAAGCAGCCTTGATTCTATCTAACTCTTTTCAACCGTTTTTCTCCACTTTTTGCTGATGACAAAAAGGGGGAGATTTTGAGTGCATATTTGCATTTTGGTTTTATTGACTTTGAACTTTACTTTCTGTGGACTTTTTTTTATTATGGTTTGGTTTGACATTGGATATTGTTAATCTTTTGATGCTTGCAGTGCCTTAGTTTGTGATATTGATTATGACTGGTTTGTTATGGACTAATATGTGTTATGTGGTTGCAAAATCAAGGTTTCCAAGTTCTAATCAAATTTATTTTATAAGACATTATATATTACATAAGTGTTATTTTGCAGGTCAAAAGTTTTTCAAATCTGTAGGAAAGTTTTGTCACCATCAAAAAGGGGGAGATTGTTAGAGAAAACTCCTTTATTGTTTTGAAGTTGACAAAACCTTTCCAAGTCTATATCGGAAGATCTCAAGACTTTAGTGTCAAAGTTTGAAGACCGACAGACCATCGGATTCTAGTCTCAAAGTCTATCCTCACTGACAGTTCCAGACTGAAGTATGAAGACTTATCCAAATGTAGCATTATTATCCAGATGCAAGATTATCTTCAATGTTTCATTTCGTATGATTATTGGATGATCTTATAGCTAGGTTTCACATCTACTTGATTGATTATTCTTATTGGAAACTACTCCGATATGGAAATCTTTGAAAGGCGAGCTAAAACTGGAAGGTTCTACTTATGGAAACTCAAGATCCTTATTTGTATGGGCGAACATGATTGATGGGCTTTCAACACAAATTGTCTAACAACTGGAGATCACCTTAATTGATTATGTCCAATGGGTAGATTGGAAGAATTCCTTTGGAAAGTGCCAACAGTCGAGAAGGCATGAAAGAGTATTTAAGGATTGACTCTTTAGTTGTTTGTGGAGTGCTTGAAAGAGAATTCCAATGTCTGAAGCTTTATAGTCTCTTGCTTTTTCATTCATCGAGCTAAACATTGTATACAAAAGAGAGAAAGTCTTAGTGAGACTGTGTGAGAGTTCGATAGAGACTCATCACTGTGATAGTTGAGATCACAAGCTATAAAATCTCTTTTGATCCTTAGCAGAATCCAGCCAATAGGCTGTCAACGAGGAGAGTAGACGTAAGCTTGACCTAAGCCGAACCACTATAAACTCTATATTCATATTCTCTTTTCCCTGAACTCCTTACTTTTATTTACTGATTGTCTATTTGTTTAAGATTGAAATACGCTTAATGTTTAACATCTTCTAAAAAGAAAATTACTTTCATTAAGTCCTGCGAAATTTTTTATTTACACCTATTCACTCTCCTCTAGGTGTACTTACTAGCCCTTTCAAGTTTACATACTATTTCTATTCTTATTTAGTCTTTTTGTGCGTATCATATCATCCACTTGAAGAGAGAGGGCAATGTGGTGGGTTGAAAATAGCTATAGAGGTATTTGTCCTCCGTAAGCCTTAGCTCATAAGCGTGCGATTGTCCAAAATCGCACTCCCATTATGAATAGTAGTCTAAAATGGTCCTCATTTAACTCGTTAATCATGTGGTTTTGATATTAATTGTGATTTATTTTATTCCGGTCCTCGACTTTTTATCAGACTAGAAACTTCTACAAATAAGGACAAAACTTTTCATGCTTTTAAGGCAAGTGATTAAGGCCGCAGGATTTGTCGTGGCAAAGCCTAGATCAAAGAGAGAGAGTGAGACTGTAAAAAAAAAAAAAGAGCTCCCAACTTAATCGATTTGCTTATGTTAGAAAGATCATCAATGAGTTAAGTGAGCTCGCCGACTAACAAAGAGTAAGCATGACTTGTAAATGAATGATAAATTCTAGCAATATGTGAAGAGAGTTAAACATGCTGACTTGAGGCTTGAGAGCGAGGTTACATGGCAACCAATTGTTTGGTTATGCCCATGTCAGTGTTACGAAATATAGCAAATATCATGGAGGGAAATTCGATCAAGTGCTTACAAGGTCTCAAAGTTGCCGAAGACAAAGATATCAAAAAGAAAAATGCAAGAGGTTAAAGAAAAGACTCTCGAAGAAGATTCTCATTAGAAAAACTAGCAAGATTGGGAATTGTCTACAAATCAGTTGAAGCACATTGATCCATCATCTCCACTGTCTTGCTTGTCCAACATGCTTTGGCAGCATGAAAAGCCTTCATCTTTACGTTGAAAAACAAAGGGTGAGAAAAGCTAAATGCAATGGCTAGTTGAGGTGACTTAAGACTTTTGTACAGAAAAGTAATAAGACCTAAGTATAGATGTTGTTCTCTCTATGTGGCCATTGCAAATACTGAACTATCGAAGTTGTTGATAGAGGAGCTGGCAATATCATATATGAAAAGTACTTGTGAATTCTCATATCTTCCTTATTTGTCACTAGTTGTAAAACCTCGTGTGGCTCTTCAATTGATTTTATCGTATGCATACATAAAATAGTAAAGGTAGGTTTGACCAAGATGTCGTAAAGTCCACAACAAATTGCCTCTCAAGTTTTTCATTCTTCATGGTTGGTCAACCTGAAACTCATCATGCTAGTCCATTAATCGAGTGAGTCTCCACCAAGGTACATCCTTGGTCAGTCATCTTGTGGCTATAGGCAGCGGGTTAATCTCCCTATCCCTCAGGAACAGGTCAGATGCCCTCTTCTTTAACTAAATGCCCGTTTAAACTCCAAACAAAGCATAGCTCATTAGTTCAGCCAATCTTCACGAGTCAACCATGCCATTGGAAGTCTTAGAATCACGTCAATTCCTCATGACTCAAGTTTCTTTATAGATGCTTGAAGACATATTTGCAACTTCAATGCTGACTATTAATTTGCATCCAATGAAAATCTAAAATCATCAATTTCACCACTCAACATGACAATTCAAAATTATATCCCAGCAATTGTGTCACGACCCCAACTCCATCCCCAGGGTACGAACAACAAGGGTTATTTTTGCGACGTCCCAGGCTCGTCGTTGTCCCGATTTTTTTTATCTTGTTATCATCCACATGCGGAAACGTGAACAAACAACTCCCCGAACAAACAACAGCTAGAAGACTGAGACATACATCACATAGAACACATTGACTTATATTATAACAATACTTTTACAAGCCCTTCCTCTACGGCTCTCTTTTCTTTTTATATCTTAATAGAAGCATTCCACATAGGCCAGGGAAAATCCTATCTCCTCTAGCGTGAATAGTTCCCAAAATTGATGATAGACTTCCATTCCTACAAGATTGAGAAATGAGGGATAAGTTTTGGGGAAACTTAGTAAGAAAATTCCTAGTTCTCTATTAGGAAAGCATCTCATCATCAAAGCTTAGCAAGTACAGCACTTGCAAATAGTGTCGATGGCAGATCAATTGCAAATCATATGTCATCTTTTATCTAAATACATGCCATCCATGCCAAAGCCACCTTCGGCTTATCAATTATCATATCAACATATCATGCTTATGCATAACTGTCATTCATGCAAATTCATTTATTGTCGTCCTGGCACGACCAGGCCCTCCTAGCTCAACCAGGCCCTCTCGGCTCAACTAGGGCTTCCAACTTCTTGCTAGGCTTTCTGGCTCGACCAGGGCATCTCGGCTCGACTGAGGCTTCTTGGGGCTAGTTTCCCGAGGCTTCGGGGTTCAAGATCCAAGCATCCTGGCTCAATCAGGGCATCTCGGATCAACCAAGACTTCCCATTCAACGAATGAGGCATCGCCACCAACGCTATGTGGTGACGGACACTTTTTCCTCTTTAAATGCAATGCATAAATGCATCATACAAGTCGGTTCTTATCTCTTCTCTTAGCCAACGCATGCATGGCTTGAAGGCGTGCTCATTCATTCATGTGTGTCATGAATTTCTTATACTTGACTAGCAAATATGTTGAGAACGATCTTCAATTTGTAACTAAAATCAATCACTTAGCGTCAATCCTCGCACCAGACAAGGTTCGGAAACGGTACGCCTCGATACCGATCCAAGACCTCGAGGCTTGGGTATACCTCGCTTTAATGATGATCCTGAGTGAACCTTGGCTCCAACCCGATGTGAATACACATGTATCGAGAATGACCCTCGGCTCGCGGTTTCATTCAATGCCAAGCACAAAGTCCCCGTGTCCACTTGAACTATGGAAATCGGCATGCTTGGTGCCTTACCAATACCTCATGGATTTGGGCAATCCCTATACCAATCAAGGCATAAGATCAATACATCTCAATGTCGACTTAGGACCTTACGGCCTTAGGCGATTCCCACACCAAGCGAGACTTGGACCCAGCATCCAATTTATGCTGAAACCAATGCTTTATGGCTTAGGCAACTTTGCCTTACGATGAACTCAACCCGAACGAATCTCGGCTCCATTCCAAACATGAACAACTCAAGCACACATTCAAGCACAAACATGAGCAAGACCATACAAAAGATCTAACATGTGACATCCTGAAATTTGACCCCGTCTCGAATATATGAAATTGTTGTTTCGTTGACACGCTTATGGTTAATTTACTCGAAACTGATTACTCACGAGTTAACTAATCTATTAGGTGAGGCCGTTAATGGATGTAAACGCGACAGACTAAAGAATTCGATTAGAAATCGACCGCTTGACCATAATAATCGACAAGGGTCAATATGACACCGTTATAAGTCGATTAGCGAACGGATATAAGTCGATTTGATGAAAATACATAGTCGAATTACGGGTGGTTCCATACGATTGCGATATTTGCATCGAACGGCAATAACTCGATTTCTATCGATATTATATTTGGAACACGTAATTGAAATCTCATGATTTTATGATAACCAAGGGTTGTCTACGATTTAGAGATGCATAAATGTGGATCGAAAATTATCGACCACGGGTCAAATGCGCAAAAATCCCTAAAAGCTACCCGATAGGTTAGATTGTACTAAAGTCATGTTCGGTCGATTTTAACCATGAAATTAAATTCGGTTTTGGGAATCGGACGTTCGAGTGTACCATGATTCATTTATAGGACGTTGTCTCATCTTTTGGCGAATTTTCGTCGAGTCCGAAAATTGTGAAAAAATGAATTTCGGACAAAAGAAAATAAAAAGTGAAATTCGGATGGGAGGAAAAATGGGATTTTTCTACCCTATTTTGGCTTATGTTTGGAGAAATTAGAGCTAATTTCTAATTGGATGAGCCATAGACTTTAGGGCATGAAGACTTTGAGGGCATGTGTGATGAGTGCTTGATATTTTGGCTAGGTTCTCATTGGCCATCCCCTTGACTTCTTGGTTCCCTCTCTCTCTTCACCATTTTCTTTCAAGTCTTCACCCCTTCATTCCCCTTCTCCTGCTGCCAACCCCCTCCTCCATTCCCTTCACTCCAGCACCATCATCCACCATCTTTTTCATTACACCACCACCACCACCACCTTTAGCATCATCTTCTTGTTGCTGCATTGACCACCAGCACTCTCACGCCCCAGCATCGCCATCTGCGCCAACCCACAACTGCCTCACCACCATCCGTTCCAACCTAGCCCCTCTACCTGCACTTCACATCCAGCTGAGTCTCCACCCAACAGCTCCAACCGTTTAGCCGCACTGTCATCGCCGAGCTGGCACCAGCGACCTCAGCCCACCAGTAGCCCTCCACTAACCAGCCTCCCAGTAGCCGAGCCCCCACCTTAGCCATGCACTTGTAGGGCAGCCACAGCCTCCGTCAAGCCTTCATTCGAGACGCGGTTGTTTCGGGTTTTTCGTCGTCGTCACATTGTCGTCACCGTGAGCCCACCGCCATCTTAATCCCAAGAGTTAACTCCCTAATCCTTGATTAGGCCGTTAATTGCGCTTAGGGGTGTTTAGATTAGTGCTAATCATGGTTAGATGGATTAATGTTAATCAAGCATGGTTAGGTTGTTTACCTTAGTTAGGTTAGTTTACTTTGGTTAGGTTGTTTACCTTAGTTAGGTTAGTTTACTTTGGTTAGGTTAGTTAACAATGGTTAAGTTAGTTAACCATGGTTAGGTTAATTAATCATGGTTAGGTTAATTAAGTTGGATTAGCTTAATTAATCGCAATTAGTGTAATTAGTGACGGATTAGCCATTTTGTAGAATTTTACGCTCGTTCTCTTGGATGGATTTATGCATAATTTTGATGGCTTATACGTGTTATGTTATGCAATTGATTGCTTGATGCTAGTTATTGATTTTTAGTAAAAAACTCGGTTTTATGGGCTTTTTAATAGAAAAATGCTAGGTGTCGGGTTTTGACGCCAACTTTTATGTACTATATAAAACCATGGAGTTTTAAATTGGGAGTGTACTACGTTTGACAGTTCGATTGTGAATACATGACCACACATGATTATTTTACCGGAATTTTAATAAGAATAAAAATTGGCCAAGTTCATTATTTGAAAACGACGTGTTTGAAATCAAAGCATTGTGTTCTTGGCCAAGTATGTGCTCATGTGATCACTTATCAGAACCTGTCACTTGACGAGAGTTGGGGAGGTGATGGCTGATTAAGTTCGGATGCCCCCACGTCAACGGGATGCCGAGTCGCGGTGGAGGCCAGGCCGATGCTCCTTTATGGAATGCCATTTTAAGCAGGGAGTGCTAGACGTTACCATGCCCGGCGGGGTGGGACGATGCTCGGTTACGTCGGATGACCGTCGACTTTCTTGTTGGCTGTGGCCGATGGGTTGTAATAATCGGAACATGCCTAAATGATTGTGATACTTCGCACCTAATTATGGGGCAAAATTGTTAGGCATGGTATGGGACATGTCATAACGGTTTTATCTTATAATCGAGACCCATGTGAATGTTTGAAGGGTGAGAATTATGTGTTCCGGTTATTAATTACGCTTGTTATATTTATAATGGCATATGTGATGTGCTAATATGTAGGGACGTGCTGATGCATGGTGAGTTTTGTATGGTGCGTGTTTAGGACCGCTTTCGAGGCAAATTTGTGTCCTAATCGAGGTTTAGGCTATTGACTCGCTGAGATTTATCTCACCCCATCGTGGTTAACCTTTTTTAGGTCCTTAGTATGGAGATGCATCCAGTATGGTTTAGGGTTCCATGAGATATGGAGGTAGATAATATCTTCTACCCTATCCCTGGGACCGATCGATTCCGTGAGTTGGTTGTGACTACGGTGTGGGTCGACGAGGGTTTGGGCTACGACGTGCCCCACCATTTCCAAGCTTGATATATTATGAGACCAAATGGTGATCGACAGGGTCCCATGCACGGTTTTGATGGGCCGTGCGTAGGAAGTGGGGTTGTGCAAGACAACGACCCCATGGATATAGACATCCCGGAAGGTGTTGTGGAAGATCCAGGTACCGAACCGGAAGGGCCCAGGGAGCCGTGTTCACCTGGTGACTTACTCGACATCTTGCTTAGAGCTGGGTTTGGATATTAGGGCGGAGATTGTAGGAGTTGGTAGGAGTTGTATAGTTGGATGTTGGCCCAACCTCAACCTTTTTTGTTAGTAGGTCGCCTAGGAGTTCCTTTTTGAGATAGACTTGTAAATATGAACTTGTAGAATTAACTTGGTATGTATATAAATCGTAGTTTGTAAAAATCGTTGGCATGTTTTACTATCCTTGTTTCTGATGATTGATTGGGTGTTGTATTTAATTTGCTTCTGCATGTGCTTAATTGAAAGATAAAAAGAATGGGCCGGCGACGCGTCCTGGGACGTCGCATTTTTAAATGACCGTCGAGAGATGTGCGCATGCCCAGGGTCGGGGCGTGACATAACATCCTACCCACAATTTGACAGGTGAGCACCTAACTAGACTCAACAATGGAGACTACCGCCCTAGAGAAGACATAGGGATCATACTTACCTGGATGAACCTTGAACTAAAGCTTGAACTACACAAGATGGGCGGCTTGCCTTAAGGTCGAAACAGAGGGAGCGTGAGGAGGGAGGAGGGGCGTTCTAGGAGAAGAAGGGTGGGGAAAATGGAAGGTAAGTGAGGAAAATGGGAAGTGCTCCTCCTATTTATAGCCCTTGGAGCCATCATTATCAAGCCAAGTAGTCCTCTCCAATGTTTCCAAGTGTCCCCCCTACTTTTCTTGGGTGGCAAGCCTACTTTGCCTCATGATTATAACTAGAAGATGAGTTGGCCAAGCTTAAGACCTTTCTTGACAATCTAGGTTTTTAGACGTCATTTATTATGGCCCACTTTTCATTCTCTCATTAGTCCACCAATACTCCACATTTAATGGGCATTTAATGAAGTTTAATGATGATGCTACTCTAGGTTGCCAACTAAGCCTTCTAGAACATTCGGTTATTAATGAGAGCTCGTGTAGCACTCTCTAATCGGTCCACTTGTGTGCCACCTTTCTAGAATCTTCAAGATATTTTGGACCATAATCATGACCTTTGAAAATTCAAGGGACACATCACTTTCTTCATGAAGGAATTCTAGAGTTTTCTTTCTACTTTCCTTTCCTTCTTTAAGAAGGCAAATTTTCCTTCCTCAAGAAAGCAATCTAGAAAATTCTATCATCCAAGTTGATTTCGGGGCTGAGGAAGAGATCATTAGGTACACCTCAAAATACCAAATCACGTACACCGAGGTTTGGCCACTGCACCCCATACTCGCCCAAACCGTTCCTTTGGACGGACAGTCGGCCAATAGGGTCGGTTGTCCTTTAATTGGTTTGAGACCTATCCTAAGGCTACCAATGGTCTAGCATAAAGCCAAGGCACCCATGGATCTTAGAATAAGTGACGGAATAGCCGAGTCTATCCGTGGGCTCATTTTGGTCAACACTCGATCTACCGGTAGGGTTCATGGTTGGTGCATCACCAAACCATGATCGTACATCACTAATTCAAGATTTCATTCCGATCACTAAGAATTAAATAGGGAATGATGCTTTTTTGGTTGGAAGGAAATTGCATTTGGTCAATTCGGATCGTCCGTGCATCGGTGCATAACCAGGCGGAATCACCCGTGACCAAAAACTGCGCAAGTTGGATCGACCCATGACCATCCTCTGATCCAAAATCATCCTTTGACCAATTCTCATGATCGAAAAGTCATCTTATGAGCTAGTAATCCCATCCCATTGATATGGTCGATAGAAATTCACAGCCGACACCTCGACCAATTTGTGACCAATTGGTCGATCGATCGTTACCGATCCGTGATTTTTTGCTAATCGAAGCAATCGATCCATGGCCAATATCCTTTTAAGACCTTATGGCCGATCCTCACGGGGTCGGAATCGAGAATGTTACAAGCTGCTTCTCCGGAGAAATATCCTCCTCACACCACGAAGAGGGTTTTCATGTCTCAACATATCCAGTGGAAAACCCAAGTTAGACAGATGATGAGCATACTTCAAAAAAATTGATCATGTCCCAGCATCAAACAGCTAGAAGGTCACACAGAATGAGAGCTTGTGCAGTATAATATTGTCCCGTTACTAATTGTCAATCAATCGTCTATGATAACCGCAGCATTGTTTGGCACATAACCGATCTCTTTTATCTGAATAATTTAATAGTCCAATACTGAAAAAATCAAATCAGCCTCATAACAAGTCTGGTCTCTAGCAACAAACACACGAGCCTCATTATTAACTTCTATCCAACTTTTTCCTGGTTCTTGTAGGACTCCAGTCTCGTCCATTCTCTGCCATTCTCTGCCTCCCCTTCTTTACATCAAACCACATTCCTTTTGATGCATATATATTCGAGAGAAGTGTATAAGATCCACTATCCATCAGGTCAAAAGAAATTGCCATCTTGGCAGCATACTTTCCTAATTCACTGTCACCAGCATTCCTGCAGGCACTGAGCAAGCTCCTCCACACCAGCGCCATCATTTGAATTGGCATAGTCTCAATGAAATCCACAGCATCCTTTAGTCTACCAGCTCGGCCAAGAAGGGAGACCACACAAGCATAACGTTCAGTCCCCGGTTCAATTCCAAGCCCACGCATTGAGTTATAATGATGCAATCCATCTTCCACAAGCCCCACATGGCTGCATGCAGAGAGGATGCCCACATATCTGATGTAATTTGGTTTCACTCCAGCGATTATCATTTCCTCAAATATCTGGAGGGCAGCCTGTGCTTCTCCATGTTGTGTTCCAACATGCAACATCTTCACAAATAGTGAGGTCAAATGCTTTCCTGGCCTCCTGTATACTTCCGCATTTAGCATACATATCCACAAGAGCATTTGTGACAAATGGGTCAAAATCCAAACCGTGCTTTATAATCTGGCTATGGAACTGTTGACCATTCTGGAAACTTGCTAAATTGCTTGCTGCTGTGATAAGGGAAGTGAATGTATATTCGTTGGGTCATTGTACTGATAACTGTAACTCTAAGAACAGTTTGAAGGTCTCCTCATTTTCCATTTGCTGACTATATCCAAAGAACATTGCATTCCAAACTACAATATTTCTGTCATTCATCTCTTCAAATAGTAGCCTCGCATCTTGGACTAAAGAAGACTTGGAATAAACATCGATCAGTGAACTCCCTACAAATAAGTCCATAGAAATTCCAGATTTACTTAAGAGGCCATGAACTTGCTTGCTCAATTCCAATGTGAATAAAGCAGTTGATAATCCAAGGATGCTGACGAATGTCAATGGACTTAGGGAAAATGACGCAAGCCTCATACTATGGAAGAAATCCACTGCTTCCTCCAGTTTCTCTAGTCTTGATAGCCTTCGATCATTGCAGTATAGAAGACAACATCTTTCCCATCCATAACATCGAAAAGTTTCCTACCATCCTCTAGGACATTGCATTTCGCATACATATCCATCAAGCCATTTTTGACAAAATCATCAAACTCTAAATTGGCCTTGATCGTGTAAGCATGAGCTTGCTTTCCCAGCATTAAGGCCTCGAGCAAGCCACATGATGTGAGAACACTGGTGCAAGCAAATGCATCAGGATTCCAACCCAATCCTGTCATATCTGCAAAAAGCTTCAATGCTTCCTTATCATACGAGTTCTGCATGTACCCAGAAATCATCGTGGTCCAAGAAATCATATTTTGAACTTCCATATGGTCGAATAGCATCCGAGCTGTTCGTGCCATGCCAGATTTTGTATAAGAATCAATCAGTACATTAACCACAGATATGTCCATCTGTGCTGCTCTCCTCAGTATATGAGCATGAATTTGCTTGCCACCTTCAACAAACTCAAGTGCTGAGCAAGCACTTAAAACGTTGGAAATCACGTATTTGTCAGGAAGAAGGCCAGCATTTACCATCTGGCTAAACAACCGCAGAGACACTTCACTTCTCCCACATTTCACATGCCTGCTTATGATCGCAGTCCAAGTAACATCAGTCTTACCCAATAAACTATCAAAAACCGATCTCGCCCCATCTATCTGACCGTTACTTGCATACAGAAAAACCAGAGAAGTGCCAACATAGACATCCTGTCCGAGACCGGCCTTAACAACAAAACCATGCACCTGAGCTCCTTCATCAAGGCCACCCGACTGTGCACAACCGCGGATCAGACTGGCCAAAATATACTCATTCGACCTCTCGACAGAGCCTCTCTGAAACTCCACAAAGCTCAAGAGCGCTTCATCGCAACAACCATACCGGCCGTACATCGAGATCACCGTAGACCAAGCGATCAGGTTCCTCTCAGGGATATTATCGAACACCCTTCTTGCATCCCGTAAAGCCCCGGACCACTAGTATGAATGCAGCAGAACGTTGGCAAGGAACACGTCGTGCTAAAACCCCCAGACGACGATTCGGCCGTGGAGCTTCGTCGGAGGTGGGCGACAACTGCAAGAGCTTGGCGAATTCGCGCTGCTTGGCCCGCGAACTGGGAAGCCGGCGAGGCGCGGTCTCCAGCGGGAAGGTGGAGAAGGCGAAAGAGGAGGGTCTCGCGGCGTTGGAGATCCTGCGACATCGTCCTGCGAGGAGTGCTCGACCGACCATGGCAATAGCTCGTCATCGTAGGTGGTGCATTTCGCAGTGTCAGCTGTTCCGTTAACGGTCCTGAAAATGGAGGGCGCTAACCTGTGCGAAAATCCCATTTTTGAAATATTTTAGAGTTTACTTTTTTATGTGAAAATTACGTCCAAAAGAATAATTAAAAAAAAGGCATAATCTTTTGTCTTGGAACGATTTTGCCAGAAATTTTCAAATGTTTTTTTTTTAAAGAAAAACTTAAATAACTTTGAAAATTAAATTATCTTCTTATATAAGTAGACGCCTCTTTCTTTGGTATGTTTGAAATGTCATCTTTAAAATTACCCTTAGGGTAAAGGTTTATACATTTTTGGCATTGGCTTGCGAATTACTAATAAAGAGTTTCTGATCATGTTTAAAATACCTATGAAGAAAATTTAATTTGGAATGGAAAATTATAACCGAGACCAATTTGAACATTTTTGTATCTTATAATAGAACAAATTCATTGGAATTTTTATTTTTAACCTTGAACAGTTGCCAAAAAGCAGTAAAATTATCCCAAAAACTTATATTGTAATGATGTAGGGAATTAGTAGAGCGGGTAGGTTAACACGAAAAATTCTTAGATATTCTTGAAGTTTTGTCGAAAAGGCATCGCCATCTTAGAAAAATTCTAGACAATTACTGTTTGAGTAAAATCTGTGAAT
This sequence comes from Eucalyptus dawsonii, assembly GCA_016097615.1. Lineage (NCBI taxonomy): Eukaryota > Viridiplantae > Streptophyta > Magnoliopsida > Myrtales > Myrtaceae > Eucalyptus > Eucalyptus dawsonii. The sequence goes on along the minus strand of CM027875.1, from coordinate 46,373,196 downwards.
TTAATGGGGGTGATTGAAAATTGTCAAAACGAATCTTTTTTTCCAACTAATAAAGTAAAAACAAGCTCAATCATTGGCCTGCCAATTATTACGAAAAGAAGCCTCCCAATGCTCCACCGCCCCCCCAATGAGCTGCAATCTCCTACGGCAAGCATCACAACAAGTGATGTACGCATTAGGCGGCAACCGTCAACATCACCATGACAAAATGATACTAAACGATGTAGATCTGAACTAAATATCTTGATTAACAAAAGAATAATTTGATTTCTTTTTTGTTTCAAGTAAAGCAGTGATGATGTAAGGACTCAATTGTAAGTTTTATGACTTAATTACACTTTCGTGAAAATTTTTAAAATTTCTATTAAGTATATCCATTTTATATAGTATAAAATACAAAAAAGAAATTCGTATATCTTGGCGAGTGCATGGAGATTTTTGTGGACATGCAAGTGCACGGTGATATGGTGGGGTGACAATGTAGAGGATCTTCGTGACAACTTCAACACATAGGAAAGAAAATAAGTCTATTTCAGTTTATCTTCGTAACTTTAAATCTATTTGCAATCAATTGCATTCGATTAGTAAACTATATCAGATACTAATAAAATCTTCAGATTACTTCTTGATGACAGTTATAATCCAGATGGCTGGCTTCTCTTCCAACCAGCTAGCACTTCTCTTATCCCTGATCGTCGCTGCCATGAATGCTGCGGGGACCATCGTAGCAATTTAATTAATTGACCATGTTAGTCGGAAAAAACTGGCCCTCGCGAGTTTATCCGGTGTGTTGGCATCCTTGGCAATTCTCTCCGATGCATTCTTTGCAGAATTCTCCGATTCCACAAACGGGGTATACAGATAGCTCGCAGTCATCCGTTTGGCCCTCTACATTGCTTGCTTCTCACCCCGGGATGGGACCCGTACCATGGACAGTGAACTCAGGGATATACCCCGAGGCATATCGTGGAATATGTGGTGGCATGTTGGCCTCCGTCAATTGGATTTCAAACTTGATTGTGGCACAGACATTTCTTAGCATCGCTGACCCCGGGGGGAAAGGTGCGACGTTCTTGACTCGTGCGTGCGTAGCCGTGTTGACCATTGTGTTTGTGGTCATCTTTGTGCCAGAGACGAAGGGGTTGACTTTTGAAGAGGTGGAGAAGATATGGAAAGAGAGAGCTTGTGGAAGTAGCGAAGGAAAAGAGAGTACAGCCGGCCTCCTTGAAGATGAAGCCTGAGTGGTACGAACCCTTGTTTATCCATTAGATATAGTAGGTACAGCAATAGAATGAGCATCCAGCGGATCTGCCCCTATGCCTGGAGTGTTAGTTCAGGTTAAGGGGTCCATTGGCTGCGGACAGTTGCCGACTTAAGGAAATAAATGTGTATTCCGGATTTTGCATTGCCCTAAAACGCCAACTGCGAGTTTCTTAACTGTATCTGTCTGTTTAAATCATGTTGTCTGGTTGGTAAGTCAAGTGGAAAGCACAGATTTAGGTCATCCCTCCTTGTGACTCAATAGAAATACATGCCAGGGATGAGGGCAAGAGGATGAGCCGATAGGTGGAAAAGTCCAGAGTGAAATATCCTTTCTCTGTTAACACCTACGTTGCTCGACACGGATCTTCTTCTCTGCATTGTACATCCAAATGATATAACATCTAGACTAATGCATTTATGTATTATGTTGTACATTTTCTCATAGAGATCTCTTTCTCCTCATATATGTTATGTACATTTGCTTTTAAAGGATAAAATAGGTTGGTGTTTACCGAGGCTCAGCAAACAAAAGTCGAGTAAATTGGCCCTGAATTTTTAGAATGGACTCGGGCAGTGCTAAAATTCATGGTTTGTCCCCAACATCTACAATGTAACCCATATCACAGTTGCACCTATTAGATTGTTTTAGCTTGCCGGCCTTGTTCATGCACCCCAATTTTTTGGCTGATTTTGAGTATTTGGGTCTCTTAGAGCACCAGGCTATTCTTATTGTGCTATGTAGCCCACTTTTGCAACTGAATAATAGAAAATTGCCCAACAAGTCATAAACCTATTGTACGGCAATTAATACAATGTTAAATTTTTTTAATTTTGCCAATTTAATCATAAACTAAAGTAGCTCTTTTGATCAATTTTGGCTGGAAATTATTGCGGTGGTAGTTCAATCAATGTCGTTGCCCTACATGGCATGATTGACACTGGCGTGAACGAATTTTGGGAAACTTGTATTGTTTTTCATGCCAGTAATCCGATGAAGGAAAAAAAAAGAGAATAGAAAAAGGAAAAATATAATTTTTTTTTCAAATTTTATCCATGTCAAGACATGTCGCGCTATGAAGAACATCAATGCTGACTTGACCACCACATCAACAGTTTATTGCCAAAATTGGCCAAAAGTCTACATTGGCAAATTGTCATAAAATTTAGGACTCAATTATCAAAAGAAAAAATAGAATCGAATTGATTGACGTATAACATATTTAAGACTTTTTAAATAAGTATGCCATCGAATAGCTAGCTATCGAGATAGGAGGCTCCTTGAGTGGACCAATGAAATTGCCCCACTTCCTAAGGCGCAAGACGATGATGAGATGTCTCTGCTCGAGTGAACATTATCTAAGAGTAAACTATGAAACTTATATCTTTATAATTCGCCATTGTCAAGACAAGTCTACACATGAGAATGTCTGGAAGATGATGTACGGAATACAGGGAATTGAAATAATTCTGCTACACCAAGAACATACCGAAAGTATTATGACATATTACATATATATCACGATCACGAGTGACACAAAGTTCTTTCCTTGATGACATCTAGAACAACCGAGATGTTATCCTTGTATGCGCGGGCGCGGGGAACGTCTGCAACCATGTTTAAAATAGAGATAAATGAAGGAATGAGTCTCGCTAGAAGAAACGAAATTACTTTTTCTTTTTCTTTTCTATTGAGAATGCGAGACTTTTATAGCTCATAACAACACCCCATCCTCAGTTTGAGACTCTATTGGCAATGGGATCCAGACAAATTTTAATCATGGGATACGCATTTGTTTATTTTGTAACTAATTTGAATAGTACAGAGAAATTAATGACAAAATGATGAAATTACCATAATTTTTTCCCACATATTTAACTATAAAAAGACCTTATTGACCAAGTTATTGCAACCATGCTACGCAAATAAGTACATGAACAGTGTTGGTATAGAGCACCAAGATTTTGTTACTAATTATATGCACATACTGAGTTTGTGGAGATGAAATTTCATGGAGTATCATTAATCGTTTGATACACAAGTGAAATTTGACATGTTAATTGATTCTATGATTAGAGAATATCGATTGAATTATAGTTGTAATGCTTTCGAGCGAGCGTAATATGATGTATGATGAATGATTCATAGATGAATAAACCCTTGTAGAGGCAACCAACATGACAGAAAGGTTTAGGATATGGAGTAATAAGAGGACTGACCCATGTCCGGCTGGCTTAGGATGGCTTCCCTTCACTTCTGTTGCTGCATATGCAAAGAAGATACTCAATGAAAATCCCCATGAAAGATTAGACACTTCCCAAAAGTATTCAATGATAATAGCATGATGTATAAAACTTTCTCTATGGTCCTATGCCATGCCATGTCGACTATAGTTTCATGGAATCACGATCTTCAGATCATGTCCCTAATCCTTACTGAAAACTCAAAGCACCAAAAAAAAATAAAAAATAAAAAATAAAAAATAAAAAATAAAAAAAATATCACTTGCCTACTACGCATTTATTCGGGCTGAGGCCCCCGGAAGAAACAAAGAGATTATAAGCAAGAGCAAGCAGAAAATGGTGAATAGAGAAGACCATGATGATGTTGATGAAGGGAAATGCATTTTTTCTATCTATCTGCCTATGGGTGGGTGGGTGGGTGGGTGTGTATATATAATCTCCGACGTCCAAATAAAACTCAATTAATTAGTCACATGAAGGCCTCCATCTTTGAATTTCAGAGTAATTGACGTGGTGAGAAAAAACTCGCAAGTCTTCATCTTTTGATTTTCCACATAGAGTAAACGAAGGGTCAGGAAAAACTAAAAGAACCTAATCAAAGAAGTGTTCACACTTTAGATTTTAGAGACCCATTTAGGCATGAAGGGAAATCAAATCAAGTTCTTGCAAGGTCTCAAAGTTGCCAAAGATGAAGATATCAAAAAGAAAAATTCAAGAGGTTAAAGAAACAACTCTCAAAGAAGATTCTTATTATAAGAAACTGGCAAGGTCATGAATTGTGTTGACCTTTGAATGTTTCGCATTGAGTAAATGAAGGGTAAGAAAAAACTTGAGAAGTCTACTCAAGGAAGAAGACTTAAAAGTCTTCTATCTTTGGATTTTCTACATTGAGTAAACAAAGGGTAAGAAAACACTTGAGCAATAAAATCAATAAAGGGGCCTTGTTAGTTTCAAAGTCCACGTACAATTTCGATTCTTATTCAATCTTTTTGTGCGCATCATATCATCCACTTGAAGAGAGCATGCAAATTGGTGGGTTGAAAATAGCTATGGAGGTATCTGTCCTCGGTAACCCTTAGCTCATAAGCGCATGATTGTCCAAAATCGCACTCCCACTATGAATAGTAGTCTAAAATGGTCCTCATTTAAGTCGTCAATCATGTGAATTTGATACTAGTTGTGATTCATTTTATTCCGGTCCTCGACTTTTTATTAGACTCGAAACGTCTACAAAAAAAGGACAAAAATTTCTATGTTTTTAAGGCAAGTAATTAAGGTCGCAGGATTTGTCGTGGCAAAACCTGGATCAGAGAGAGAGTGAGACAGTAAAAAAATAAAAAATAGTTCCCAACATTCGAAAGATCATGAATGAACAACTCGAACAAACAAAGCAAGCTCCACGTTGACTAGCAAAGAGTAAGCATGACTTGTAAATGAATGATAAATACTAGCAATATGTGAAGATAGTTAAACATGCTGACTTGAGGCTTGAGAGCGAGATTGCATGGCAACCACTTGATTGGTTATGTTCATGTCAGTGTTACAAAATATAGCAGATATCATGAAGGGAAATTAGATCAAGTTCTTGCAAGGTCTCAAAGTTGCCGAAGATGAAGATATCAAAAAAAAAAAATGCAAGAGGTTAAAGAAACAATTCTCGAAGAAGATTCTCATTAGAAGAAACTAGCAAAGATTGAGAATTGTTATTTACCAAAAAAAAAAAAAGATTGGGAATTGTCTTCGGATCAGTGGAAGCACATTGATCCATCATCTCCATTGTCTTGCTTGGTCCAGCATGCTTTGGCAGCATGAAAAGCCTTCATCTTTACATTGAAAAAAAGAAGGTTGAGACAAGGTAAATGTAGGGACTGGTTGAGGTGACTTAAGACTTTTGTACAGAAAAGTAATAAGACCGAAGTGTAGATGCTCTTCTCTGTGTGGCCATTGTGAGTACTGAACCGTCGAAGTTGTTAACAGAGGAGCTGGCAATATCAGATATGAAAAATTACTTGCGAATTCTCATTTCTTCCTTATTTGTCACTAGTTGCAAAACCGTGCGTGGCTCTTCAACTGATTTTATCGTATGCATACATAAAATAGTAAAGGTGGGTTTGATCAAGCTCTCATAAAATCCACAACAACCTCTCAAGTTTTTCATTCTTCATGGTTGGTCAACCTGAAACTCACCATGTTACTCCATTAGTTGAGTGAGTCTCCACCAAAGTACATCCCCGGTCGGTCATCTGGTGGCTACAGGCAGTGGGTTAATCTCCCTATCCCTTAGGAACAGATCATTTGCCCTCTTCTTCAACTAAATTGGCCCATCTAAACTACAAACAGAGCATAGCTCACTAGTTCATCCAATCTAAACGAATCAACTGTGCCATTAGAAGTCTCAGAATCACGTCAATTCCTCATGACTCAAGTCTCCTTATAGATGTTTGGACCCATCTTGCAACTTCAGTGCCAAGCATTAATTTGCATCAATTGAACCAAAACATTAGTACGGACCCACATAAATCATCAATATTCACCACATAGTGACAACAATTTAAACTTGTATCCTCGCAGCTGCCTTACCACAGAAATGTCGTCCTTGCACCACGATGAGGGATCTCATGTCTTAACAAATCCAATGGAGAAGATTCAAGATTGATCATGTCCCAGCATCGTACATCTGGAAGGTTACGCAGAATGAGAGCATTTGCAGCATAACATCGTCCCGTTACTAATTGTCAGTCAATCGTCTATGATGACCGCAACATTATTTGGCACATAACCAATCCCTTTTATCTGAAGAATTAAATAGTCCAATACTGAAAAAATCAAATCAGCCTCATAATGAGTGCGGTCTCTAGGAACAAACGCAAGAACCTCATTATTAACTTCTATCCAACTTTTTCCTGGTTCTTTTAGGAGTCCAGTCTCGTCCATTCTCTGCCTCACCTTCTTTACATCAGACCACATTCCTTTTGATGCAAATATATTCGAGAGAAGTGTATGAGATCCACTATCCATCGGGTCCAAAGAAATTGCCATCTTGGCAGCACATCTTCCTAATTCACTGTCACCAGCATTCCTGCATGCACTGAGCAAGCTCCTCCACACCTGCGCCATCGGTTGAATTGGCATTGTCTCAATGAAATCCACAGCATCCTTTAGTCTAACAGCTCGGCCAAAAAGGGAGACCATCCAAGCATAATGCAAGCATAAAGTTCGGTCCCTGGTTCAATTCCAAGCCCGCACATCGAGTCATAATGACACAATCCATCTTTCCCAAGCCCCGCATGGCTGCATGCAGAGAGGATGCCCACATATGTGATATAATTTGGTTTCACTCCTGCGATTATCATTTCCTCAAATATCTGGAGAGCAGCCTGTGCTGCGCTAAGTTGTGCATATGTTGTGATCATGGAGTTCCAGCATGCAACATCTTCACAAATAGTGAGGTCAAATGCTTTCCTGGCCTCCTGAATACTTCTGCATTTTAGCACACAAATCCACAAGAGCATTCGTGACAAATGGGTCAAAATCCAAACCGCTCTTTATAATCTGGCTATGGAACTGTTGACCATGTTGGAGACTTGCTAAATTGCTCGCTGCTGTTATAAGGGAAGTGAACGTGAATTCGTTGGGTCGTTGTTCTGATAACTGTAACTCTAAGAACAAATTGAAGGTCTCCTCATTTTCCATTTGCTGACTATATCCAAAGAACATTGCATTCCAAACTACAATATCTCTATTGTTCATTTCTTCAAATACTAGCCTCACGTCATGGACTAAAGAAGACTTGGAATAAACATTGGTCAGTGAACTCCCTGCAAATAAGTCCATAGAAATTCCAGATTTACTTAAGAGGCCATGAACTTGCTTGCTCAATTCCAAGGTGAATAAAGCACTCAACAATCCAAGGATGCTGATGAATGTCAATGGACTTGGGGAGAACGACGCAAGCCTCATACAATGGAAGGGATCCAATGCTTCCTCCTGTTTCTCTAGTCTTGAGTAGCCTTCGATCATTGCATTATAGGAGACAACATTTTCCCCATCCATAACATCGAAAAGTTTCCTAGCATCCTCTAGGGCATTGCATTTCGCATTCATATCTATCAAGCCATTTCTTACGAAATCATCAAACTCTAAATTGGCCTTGATCATGTAAGCACGAACTTGCTTTCACTGTATTAAGGCTCGAGCAAGCCACATGATGTGAGAACACTGGTGCAAGCAAATGCATCAGGATTCCAACCTAATCCGGTCATCTCTGCAAAAAGCTTTGAAGCTTCCTTATGATACGAGTTCTGCATTTACCCAGAAATCATCGTGGTCCAAGAAACCAAGAAATCATATTTCAAACTTCCATATGGTCAAATAGCCTCCGAGCTGTTCGTGCCATCCCAGATTTCGTATAACAATCAATCAGCACGTTAACCACCGAAATGTCCATCTCTGCTGCTCTCCTCAGTATGCGAGCATGAATTTGCTTGCCACCTTCAACAAACTCAAGTGCAGAGCAAGCACTTAACACACTGGAAATCACGTATTTGTCAGGAAGAAGGCCAGCATTTACCATCTGGCTAAACAACTGCAGAGACACTTTACTTCTACCACATTTCCCATGCCCGCTTATGATCACAGTCCAAGTGACATCAGTCTTATCTAACAAGCTATCGAAAACCGATCTCGCCCCATCTATCCCACCGTTATTCGCATACAGAAAAACCAGAGAAGTGTCGACATAGACATCCTGACCGAGACTGGCCTTAACAACCAAACCATGCACCTGAGCTCCTTCATCAAGGCCACCCGACTGCGCACAACCATGGATCAGGCTGGCCAAAATATACTCATTCGGCCTCTCGACAGAGCTTCTCTGAAAATCCACAAAGGTCACGAGCCCTTCATTGCAACAACCATGCTGGGCGTGCATCGAGATCACCAAAGACCAAGTGATCAGGTTCCTCTCGGGGATATTATCGAACACCCTTCTTGCATCCCGTAAAGCCCCGGACCTCGAGTATGAATGCAGCAGAACGTTGGCAAGGAACACGTCGTGCTGAAACCCCCAGACGACGATTCGGCCGTGGAGCTTCTTGCAGTAGCGAACGGGGTCGTCGGCGTCGGACGCGGAGGCAAGCGACAACTGCAAGAGCTTGGCAAATTCGCGCCGCTTGGCCCGCGAACCGGGAAGCCAGCGAGGGGGGGTCTCCACCGGGAAGATGGAGAAGGCGACGGAGGAGGGTCTCGCCGGTTTGAAGATCCTACGACATTGTCCTGCGAGGAGTGCTCGACCGACCATGGCGGTTCGTCATCGTAGGTGGTGCATTTCGAAGTGTCAGTTGTTCCGTCAACGGTCCTGAAAACGGCGGAGGGCGCTAACCTGTGTGAAAATCCTATTTTTTAATTTTTTAGATCTTGCTATTTACCGACCAAAGAAAAAAAAGATCTTGCTATTTTATGTGAAAATTACCTCCAAAAATAATAATTAAAAAGTTGGCACAATCTTTTATCTTGGAATGATTTTGACAGAAATTTTCCAAACTTAAAAAAAGAAAAAAACTTATGTAACTTTGAAAATTAAATTATCTCCTTATATAAATAGACGCTTCTTTTTTTTGCTATGTCTGAAAGGTGGTCATGAAAATTGCCATTGGAGTAAAAGTTTATACATTTTTGGTATTTGTCTTGCGAATTACTAACAAAGATTTCCTAACCATGCTCGAAATACCTATGGAAAAAGCTTAATCTGAGATGGGAAATTGTAACAAAGACCAATATGACTTTTATCTTTAACTTTGAATAGTTACAAAATAAGCAGTAAAATTATCCCTAAAATCTATATTGTGATGATGTAGGAAATTAGTAGAGTGGGTAGGTCAACGTAAGAGATTCTCAGTTATTCTCTAAGTTTCGCTAAAAAGGGGTTGTTATCTTAGAAGAAATCTAGACCCTTACTATTCGCTCAATCATTGGCCTGCCAACTATTACAGGAAGAGGACTCGATATGGTCTTCCAGGTAAGCAGCAATCTCCTACGGCAAGCAACACAACAAGTGATGGACACATTAGGCGGCAGCCGTCGACATCACCATGCTGTCGACATCACCATGATTTTGCTTATAACCTAAATAGACGGTTCGATCCATCTGGAATACAACCTCGTGCATTTAGCCGCCTGCAACTATCTTTTTTTTCCTCTCTTTTTTTACATATATATAAATAATTTAGTTTAATTAATTTTTATATTAAAATTCAAACCACATAAGCGAGCAAAATTAATAAAAAAAATTACCACATATGATTTTTGACATGATTAATTGGAAGTGGCACTCAAATGTCCCATTTAAAAAAAAAAAAGGCACTTAAGCGTCACTTTCCTAACTTTTGGCATTTAAATATCATATCGTGCCAAATTTTGGCATTTAGGGTGTACTTTTGCCCTTCTTTTATTTCTTTTTATATAGTATACAAAAAAGAAATTCGTATATCTAGGCAAATGCATGAAGATTTTTGTGAACGTGTAAGTGCATGATGATGCGGCGGAATGATAATGTAGGGGACCTTTAAGATAACTTCAACACGTAGGAAAGAAAAAAATCCTTTATCTATTTATCTTCTTGACTTTAAATCTATTTGCGATCACTTGCATTCCATTGATAAACCTGTGTCGGATGCTCATAAAGTCTTTAAATTGCTTGAAGGACTTGATGACTATTGTGAGTAGTCCAAAACGAGGATTTTTTTTTTTTTTTTTAACCAAAAAACGAGGATGTTCAAGTCTCCTCTTTTGTCTCAAATTCAGCAGTTCATCGGTATCAATACAGTTGATGTACTACAGCCCAACTATAGTCCAAATGGCTGGCTTCTCTTCCAACCAGCTGGCACTTCTCTCATCCCTGATTGTCGCTGCCATGAATGCTGCGGGGACTATCGTTGGAATTTACTTAATTGACCATGTTGGTCGGAAAAAACTGGCTCTCGCGAGTTTATCCCGTGTATCCGCATCCTTGACAATTCCCTATGGTGCATTCTTTACAGAATCCTCTGATTCTACAAACGGGGTATGCGAGTGGCCCGTGATCATCGGTTTGGCCCTCTACATTGCTTGCTTCTCACCCGGGATGGGACCCGTACCATAGATAGTGAACTCAGAAATACACGAGGCATATCGCGGAATATGTGGTGGCATGTTGGCTGCTGTCAATTGGATTTCGAGCTTGATTGTGGCAGACATTTCTTAGCATCGCTGATGCTGTGGGAACAGGTGCGACATTCTCGACTCTTGCGTGTGTAGCCGTGTTGGCCATCGTGTTTGCGGTCATCTTTGTGCCAAAGACGAAGGGTTGACTTTTGAAGAGGTGGAGAAGATATGGAAAGAGAGAGCTCGGGGAGGGGAAGTAGTAAAGGCAAAGAGAGTACGGAAGGCCTTCTGGAAGTTGAAGCCTGAGTTGTAGAGGCCCTTGTTTATCCATTAGATATAGCAGGGACAGCATTAGAATGAGCATCCGGCAGATCCGCCCCCTCGCCTGGAGTGTTATTTCAGGTTAAGGGCTCCATCGGATGTTGGCAGATTGCAGCTTGAGGAAATGTGTATTCGAGATTTTGCATTGTCCTAAAATGCCAACTGCGAGTTTCTTAACTGTATCTGTCAGTTTAAATCATGTTATCTAGGTGGTAAGTCGAGTGAAGAGCACTGATTTAACTCATCCCTCCCTATGACTCAATAGTAATACATGCTAGTGATAAGGGCAAGAGGATGAGCCGATAGGTGGAAAAGTCCAGAGTGAAATGTCCTTTTCTTTGTCAACACCTATATTGCTCGACAGGGATCTTCTTCTTGGCATTGTACATGCAAATGATATAGACCAATGCATTTATATATTATGTACATTTTCCCGTAGAAATCTATTTCACCTCATATATATTATGTACATTTGCTTGCAAAGGATAAAATAGGTAGGTGTTTTGTGACACCCTGATTTTCAACCCTATTTTCGATGAAATGAAATGGGCTTTTCATCGATGCGCCTATAGCTTTTTCTCTAACCTAATCACTGACGAGATAACTAATCTATCATGTGGAGCTGTTAAGGAATCTAAACGCAACAAACTTGAGAATTCGATCAGAAATCACTATTCGACCGTGCTAATCTGCAAGGGTCGATATGGCACTGTTAAAATTCATTAGAGACTGGAGATAGGTCAATTCGACAAAGGCGTGTAATTAAAATGTGGGTGATTCCACCTGATTGCAAAATTCGTGTCGAACGGCACTAAACCGATTTTTCTATTGTTTATGTACCATGTGCCCATATTTGAAATCTCGAGATTTTCACGACAATCGAGAGTCGTTTATGAGTTGGATATGCTCAATGTGGATCGAAAATAATCGATCATGGGTCAATTGCACTAAAAATTCCTAAAAGCTATCTGATAGGTTAGGTCACGCTAAAATCGCATTCGGTTGAAATTAACCACGAAATTGAACCTAATTTCAGGAATCGAAAGTTCTGGCGTGTCACAATTTATTTTAGGAACGTCGACTCATCCTTCGAAAAATTTTCGGCGAGAATTCAAAATTGGGCGATTTTGGACCAGGAAATTCGGAGGGTTGTTTTTGTGTGAACTTTTGGCATTCAAGATGGATCAATTGGCGAGGGAAATTGTGGAATTTGGTGTGGGCTTCCTCCTCATCAATTTGGCCTTGATTTGGGAGCCAATTGGTGTGATATTGAGTTCAATTGAAGAGGAAGGTGGTGAAATTCGTATGCCATGGTGGGGGGGTGCAACATTTGAGCTTCTACCTTAGCTTGTTAGGGAAGATTTGAAGAGGAAAGGGCTGCTGGTCAAGGTTGAGAGCTGGTGGGGGCCTTGAACTTAAGTGTTTAGATATTTTCCAAGACTTTTGTGGCTTCTTGTCCCCCCTCCAGCTATAGGCACTCTATCTTCTTCTTCCTTGCTTCTTTGTTCACTATTGTTGCTGAAAACCTCCCTTTCCAGTGCAAGCAGCTAGCCACCACCCTTTGTAAATCGAACTAGCCCCTATCGTTGACCGCTTGAGCCCATCGAAGCCGCTGTTGCCTGAGCTCCGCCTGCACGTCCCCGCATCCCGTGCTAGCTCGACGCTGGTCCCGCTGTCCCTACCGTTTGTTGAGCCACCTTCGCCCGCTTGGAAGCTGCCGTAGCTATCCCCGAGCTAGTGCCGTCGTCGCCTGGCCCCGCCGTGCCATTCTCGCGCCAACCAAGCTGCCAACTAGCCCGTTCAGTTCAGCTGTAGAATTGAAGTTCCAACTTAGTGCTGAGGCTTTGTGGGCCTTTTTCAAGCCTTTCCGGACCTCCCTTGGCATCGCCGTAGGCTCGAGTCTCGCTCGCCTCTGCGTCGCCGTCGACAGTAAGTTTACTTGCTAAACCTTACTTAGGAGGTTAATTATCCTTAGAGGGCGATTATTTTAGACTAAGATTAGATTAGAAGGATTAGTTAGTGTAATTATGGTTTTAGTTAGTTAGTTAGATTAATTAGGTGACTAGATTAGTTTAGCTAGGGGTTAATTAGATGATATGATTTAATTAGCTTATTACATTATTTATTTAAGTCCAATTAGGTGGTTAGATTAGTGTATATAGCTTAATTAGTCATTTATTTAATTATTTTGCATTTATTTAATTATTTTATAATTTATTTAATTATTTAATCTTTTCGGAAATTATACTAGGATAGCCGGTTTTCAGAATGTCGTGCTGATTGTTGTGGTGTGGTTGGTTTGTGCAATTGAGTGTTAAATTGTGCAATTGAATGATGATTGATGATTTTGAGTTATTATTCCAAAATTATGGATTTTTGGTATTTAATTAGAAAAATACTGGGTGTCGGGTTTTAACACCAAGAAAATTTTTAGGTATTAATAAAATCGTGGGATTTTTAAAAGAGAGGATGTCACTTTTTATGGTCAAAGCTGATTGCGTACCAACACACGACTATTTTACCAGGTGTTTTTAATATGAAGAAAATAGGCCAAGTTCATTATTTAAATTAAGACATTTGAGTGTAAAGCACGATGTCCTTGATGGGGATTGGATGTGCATGTGATCGTTATGAGAACCCGTCATGAGCTTTTATGCCGGACGATACTCCTTCGAGAATGCCCTACGTTAATGGATGCCGGTCGCAGTGGAGGTTGGGCTGATGTTCCTCAGGGAATGCCGTCTAGAGGTAGACGTTGCGTGCTCAATGTGGCAAGACGACGCTCGGCTATGCCGGATAACCGCTGACTATTGAGTCGGCCGTGACCATTGGGTTGTAATCAATTGGAATGCTTGAATGATTGAGATAAACACGCCTGATTATGGGATAAAATTGTGTGGCACGGAATGGGATGTGTCATAACGATTTAGCTTTATAATTAGGACCCCTTTGATTGTTTGAGATATAAGTTGAGGCGTTCCAATTGTTGAGTGTTATTACTGCATGTGTCTTATATGAGTTGTACTAACATGCAGGGAGGAACTGAGGTGAGGTGAGTCTCGTTGGTTGTGTGATTAGGCTGCCTCTAGGTGTATTACATTCCTAATCAAGGTTTAGAGCATGAACTCGCTGAGACATTGTCTCACCTCGTCATGGTTTAGCTTTTTACAGGTCTCTAGATGGAAGTTCGTCCAGTTCGTTTTGGGCAGCCGCGAGGGTATAACGAACAGAGTACCGTCTTCCCTGTCCTTGGAAATCCCTGGACCCGTGAGCTCGTCGTGACCACGATCTTGGTTGATGAGGGTCTACCACAGTTGGTACCTCATCGATTCAATGCATGGTTTTGTCACGGGCCTAACGAGGAATGAGAAAGTCCCATGGATGGTTTCGACGGACTTGCCGTTGAGGGTGAGGGTGAGGTGGTACTCGACCCTGTTGTGCATGTCAACATTATAGTTGATAATGCGGCGAACCAAGGGCCCGAGGTGGAGGAGCCTTTAGTAGAGGAGGTAGCTGACCCTCTTGACATTGACATCCCTAACTAGGGGTGAGCATGGTCCGGGTTGATCCGGGCCACCCCCTAACCCTAGGACCAACCCGTACAGTGTTGGTCCTCAATTTTTAGGACCGAGAACCGACCCTATTGAGCCTGGGACCAAGGACTGGACCGACCCAATGGGTTCGGTCTGGTTCCAGGGTCAACCCAAGACCGATCGATAATTTTTGTCGTGTTATTTTTTATACTCCCTAAAAAAGCAAACCTACAAATTCAAATTACACATCCATTGACAATGCGGTATTGTGCAACTAAATTATAAATACCAATACATATTTAGCAAATTTAAGATGACACAATAGAAATTTCGTACTTGCTAACCGCTCATCGAGATATGGGACAAGATAGAAAGTTATTGTAATCATCTATCTTTAATATTCATAACACCATATGCAAAGGCGTTTTCCTGCATTTGATCATGTAGAGTCCACTCAACCAAAAAATGAGCTTCACATCATTTGACTAGCAAATCACCGTAGCAACTGCAATACTACTCTACTCTTCAAAAACTTCTACCATTTGACACAAATTGAAAAGCAAAGTGCAGCTGAAATTCATTAGTAAAATACAATTAAACTATAAAAAGTTCAAAATACTTAATATAAATCATGAATATATAACTTCACATCTTGTTAATTCACTTGAACTTCTAAACACCTGAAAACAAAACAAACGATACATAATTAATACTCAACAAAAGTTTTAAATTGAAATTACTATTAGTGTTATTAATAAAACATTTCAATATAATATAATATAACAGACATTTTACTTAGGTTTGAATATATAAAAGAATTATATATAATATAATATAATATATAGGGTTGGTCCAGGGTTGAACCGACCCAAAACTCTTAGGACCGAGGACCAACCCGCACAGTGTTGGTCCTGAAATTTCAGGACCGAGGACCGACCCAGTCCCCTTGGGAACCGGACCAGGACCAACAGGGTTGGGCCGGTCCACGGTCGGTCCAGGGTCGACCCTAGACCGCTGCTCACCCCTATCCCTAACGGTGTCGTGATAGATCCGGATCCCAAGTAGATAGGGTCCGGGGTAGGGTTAGCTAGGTAGTCCTTTTTGGGGCCTTGACTTTTGTATATAACCTTGCAGGCTGATTTTGAATTTCTTTTTTTCCCTTTTTTCTTTCTTTCTTTTCTTTTTGGCTTTCTTCTTTGCCTTTTCCAATGGCCAGCCGGCCATAGGTGACGGCCGGCCACAGGTGACAGCTGGCCACCAGCCATAGTCAATTGGTTGGCCTCACCTACTACAAGCGAGGCTCGGTGGGGCAAGGGCTAGGCCCGACAAGGGGAGCCCTTGCCCAAGCCAAGCGAGGCCAACCTGTGCCTAGGCCAAGGCAGCCTCACCATGTGTTAGTTGGGCCTGGGCAAGGGCCGGCCTAGCTAGATTTGGTGAGGGGAGCCCTCGCCAAGGTTCACCCTCGCCCAGGCGAGTGTCAGTCTTGCCTAGGCTAAGGCAACCTCACCGAGCGTTGATTGGGTGATGACGACGCCGAGTGAGGCCGCCCTAACCTAGGCGCAGGTTAGACTCGCCCAAGCGACCCTTCCCAGGCTGCATCTGGGCGAGGGCTCGCCCTTGCCTGGCTAAGCCTTGCTTATGGCGAGCAAGGCTAGCCAGCTTGTTGTGACTGGTGGCCAACCATTGCCTATGGTTGATTGGCCACCAAAAAAGGCAAAGAAGAAAACCAAAAAAAAAAAAAAAGAAAGAAAAGAAAGAAAAAAAGGGAAAAAAATAGAGAAAATAATATAAATTCAATAAAATTATTAAAATATTATTAATAATTGTTCACGTCAATCTACCAACGGTCTTATGTAACATTGCTGGTGTCTACGTTAGTATTTTCTTGCCAAAATTGGCCGGATGGACTCAATTAGTAAGAATTGAAAGTGTTTAAGATTGAATTGGCAAACTTAAAAGATTTAAAACTGAATTGA
This sequence comes from Eucalyptus dawsonii, assembly GCA_016097615.1. Lineage (NCBI taxonomy): Eukaryota > Viridiplantae > Streptophyta > Magnoliopsida > Myrtales > Myrtaceae > Eucalyptus > Eucalyptus dawsonii. Next base: position 46,356,722 of record CM027875.1, on the reverse strand, counting down.
CAAAAGTGCAATAAGTTTAGGACTTTTTGAACAATTTTCCCCACAATAGGCAATTTGATCTATATAACAACGTTGTTTTGTTTATTTTTCTCATTTTTCTTACTTTTTTCTTATCTTTTTGTTTTGTTCTTTTTTTTTTTTTTTTTTTAATTTTCTCAAATTATTGTTCATTCTCGCCATTGAAAAGGGTTTGCATTGTCTTCAAGAGATGTTGCTCCACTGGTCGATACCGCTGCAAGTTAACACCGTCATTCACAATAACTTCCTCTCTTTGTAGAGCAGAAGCACCATTCCAATGTTAGCCCTTTTTAATTTTCAGTCTTCAAACTTCGGGAGGGATCGGACCTCCAAGCCATTGACCTCCATTAACGGTGGCACTCGAGCAACCTCAAATTTGGGTTGCGTGACACCATAGGTAAGGGACGCGACCTCAAGTGAGGGATCGCGCCTTAATCACAGGAGGTGAGCTCCTTTAATGGAGGTTGACCATAGAGAAAAATGAGGACGACTTCCGTATGATGGTGATTATCGTCATTTTCCTTAAAAGTACATAAAAAAGTTCGGCAATATTATATTAGAGTCATAGTATGATGTTATCATGATTTAAACTAGAAAAACTTACACATTGTAATATAAAGCAATGTTTGAATTCCAAGATTGTATGGAAAAATTTTATCTATCAAGTCAATTTGTTACTAATTTTCATGTATTCAATGAGAAATCACAAGAACATTATATTTATTTGTGTGAAATAATCATATTTTGGGCATAAATGACTTTTAACACCTCACGTCATTAATTGACTTAGGAAAATATATTAAACAAATTCATTGTTGAAGTACTATTACCTATATACAATGTGACATGTGGTCTATGCTGATATAATTCGGTTCACTTCAAAAGTATTGAGTATTTTTTTTGTAATTTCCGATGCGTTGGAGACAATTTTTTTTTTTTTTTTGGTTGAAAATCCCACATGTATGTGTACTGGACCGATAAAATTATTAAGATTTTAATGTTCTTGTGGAGCAACACGTGACTATCATGGTCTCCACATGACCTATCACATCCCTGAGATTTTCTCAGTCAACAACGATCAAGACATTAATTAACTCATCAATATCATAAATTCCAGTATTTAGGACATAATTGGTATAACGGGGAAGCTCAAATCCAATTAATGCAATTCTTTCTCAGGAAACCCATGCAAAACACACGCAAGTCCTTTACATCTTTCATCATTGTTAGGGATCACACATAGTCCATAACTATAAAGCTCAGAATCATCAATAGTGTACCTGGAATTACCTCAAAGTTCGAAAAACTCATGTCAAACTACATTACAAAATATGTAGATGACGAAAATTAACCTCTGAAAAACTGATGCTCGTACAGGTTTATGCTGTAAAATTATCTAAACAATCTGATAAGTTAAAGCATGAAATCGCTGGTGATCACATCTGCAATCCTCTGTAGACACATGAACATCCCGGCAAAAATTGATTTGGACATGCATCACGCTTCCTTTCTCAGATCCCTTGATGAAATTCTGTGATTAGAAGAGCAGTAAACGGCACATGCATCATCAGTTGGAGTGCATCGAATCATTTGAAGACACTTCGTGGGATGCTGTTTCTAAAATGTTTTAACATCTTGAGACAAAATAATTAACCCTAATTGTTTCTGCCATATCACAAACTAGAAAGAATCTTACTATGCTAGAGCCAGCACCAGTAATGTCACATTCAGATTTGTGCTTTATCACAAAACTACAGTTTAAAAGTAATCCTGGAAACAGTTCGTTTCAAGAGTGGGAGCTACCTTGAAGTGAAAGTTTGACTTAGCTTATAGTCAAATGAACAGATTAACTAACAGGAATAAGAACATTGAACAATATGATCGGAATAAACCAAGAATCATTAATGAAGAGCAATCAATTATGTTCTTCCTCATTGTGATTGACTACAATCATATGAGTAAATCTATAGCTATAAGTATACTTGATCTTAACATGAGCATCATATCAAACTGTCACAGCAAGAATTATTGCCACAGCGCCCTAATTTGGCACAACCTATAATATAAAAGGTCACACCATGTACACACTAGTTATATGCATGAGTAACTGATAATCATTCGATATGCATCAGAGGTGCGTCATATCACCATACATGATGTACATGATGTCCATCAAAGAAAGGAATCATAAGTTCAAAGGTCTTACCTAGCTGTGCAAAGGCATGAGAGTGTTCAACAGGACGAATCAATGCAGGCAGATCTAATGAGAAGCATGATTTACCCGTGCCCTGTGAGGCTTTGGAGCTGGAAATCAAATATTAGCATTTAGCATATCTATAAGATACTCAAACAAATCATAGATTCCACAATTTCATCAATGAAAAATGAACAGAAAAGAAGGGGAAGAAAGGCAAAGAGAAATGATATTCATGGAACAGGGTTCTACAAAACAGAGAAGAAACATGAAACAAATTGATTTTGTCATTATGAAGACAAATTATATCAAGGCCATGTTTTCTATATGCAACAAGTTCCCAAAGCGTACTAATTATCTCTGATGCATGTAAAGATTATGATCTGATTGCAACTAAAGAGCTCTTATTGAAGAATTGCTCTACCAAGAACCATATATGTATAGCAATCCACGGCAGGGATCAAAGAAGAAGATATTTCTCTCAAACGAGTCTAATCAAAGAATTATTAACTGCTAAGATACTACACTTCAACTTTTTCCTTGACCAAGGACATGACGTCCTGTTTCTCATATGGTGGCTAAGAATAACTAGTCTAAAGGAAAGCCACATGTGATAAACAGGGCATCTGAGGCAAAAAGAGAGACGGGGCATTTGAAACTCAACCTTTTGTTTCCTGCGCAAATTCTACACATTTGCATAGCAATCATTAAATGGCTGAGCACTCTTAGCGTCGGTCTGGACAAGTGTACTTACCATCTCAAGATAAACACCTCATCCTTGATGGATGCTTGCAATTTTGTTAACCCTCTGTCATTACATGACATTCCACTGGGTGCTTCATTTATCTGGAATGTAAGGATACAACAACATATCTTCACTATGGCAAACGATCTATAAAGTACAAACAAAAAGAGGCTTCCCATATTCTTTCTAATCAATATGGAAGAGGATGAGTGAGAGGAAGACCGCAATATTTGAGTTTAAAAGAGAACTTATTCTGAGGAAGGGTCTTTTCAGGAAGATGTTGCTAGCAGACACAATGCTCAACTTCATTGATTGAAAAGGTAAACCTTGGTTCAAAAAGTAGAATTGCTCTATTTTATGCTCATAGAAGCCTCTCAAAAGTGTAATTAATAGTGGGTCCATTGAAAAAGAACTATCATTTCCCTTAAGTTATCTCATGTAAATAGGTGCTACCAACAGTATTATAACATTCTTACAGACAATTCAACTGGTTAAAATGGTCGATCGCCGTTCAGACCATCAGGTTTTCCTCATTCATAAAAATCTCGCAGAGGAGAAATTGCTTCTGATACCATTATATCTCCACTTCATTTGAAACCCTTTGATCCAGAATTCCCATGACTGCAAGAGAAACAGAATAAAGTTGGAAACATTCATAAATTAGGCAGACACTTGAAAGGGGGAACATAGATCAAATTTCTGTGGAAACCAGCCAATATTTCCAATGATTCTGCATTTTTACCTAGCTCATCAGCTTGAAACCAGAGACAGGTTCCATTTGCAAAACATTTCCAAATTTCATGCTGGAGATAATCTAGTAGACTAATTGACAAAGCACTTTGCAAAAGAAGGCACTATCTAAAAAAAAAACGAATTTGCCAATAAAGGAATGTGTCTAACTTAGGACATATACATTTCAGTCCTAAGAATATCAAATTTGCCAAATGCCTACTCCAGGAAATAGCTTTTCATGCAAGCAAATTATCTGTGAAGTGCACCATTTGATTCAATTGACAGTAACTAGACTCTACTAAGTGGTGTTGACCTCGGCAAAATTCCTGCATCAGGTTTAAAAGAGGTGTGTGTTTGGGGTAACTATGGCTTAAAATTTTTCACTTTAAAAATGCCTTAGGGTTGTTCTATAATTTATCGTTGACATAAAACCTAATGTCCTTGAAGAACAAACAACACTTTGTAAACAGGGTGATACATCGAGGCTCTTAATATGGATGGGCAACTTCTGTTCAGAGAGATATTGGCACCAGTGATCTGATTGAGAGAAGATTTGTGGATGACTTGTTTACTAGTATCGGCTAGGATGGGTTTCAATCAGCTATAAATTCCAAGCATTGCATATGAACCATGTCACCATTATAACAACAGTCTCACTCTCTCTATCAAGAAACTATGCAATAATTAGGGCTATTTTTTTAGCTCCAGAGGGAGGAATTTGAGCTAGACATCCTTTGTCTGCAAGATGAGTCCTCTTGCTTGATGTTGTATTCAGAAAGGCAATGAGCTAGTTCAAGTTTCCCACAATACTTTTGACTAAGTCAGATTACTAAGAGCAGCATAACTACAAATCTCAAGCTCTAAAAGTCAGCATTTCCATGTTTGTTTTTTCCCTAAATTTTTTATTAAATGCATCCTTAGTAAAAATCTCTTGCTTCTTCCCCTTGTAATGGAGCTTGTTCTTTTAATTCTAATCCTTAAACAGAAAAACAATGTCCGCAATCTATATTAGCTATTTTGTGTACTACTCAATCATAATAAATGAGATCCCGTTTCACTACGTTTTAACTTTTACTTCAACAAAGTCTTGGGGGAAAATTGATGACTGCTGAACAAGCTTCTAACACATAATCTTAGATCATGGCAGCATCAAATAGATGAAATATTATACTGGAAACACAAGCCATACATCACAATCTAGCAGACACAAGCTCTCATGTATGCAAGAAGAGTAATTGCAACTAGTAAACAAGAAAAGAGATTTCTTTATCAAGTACATTGCCCTTGGCATATCAGAAAGCATAATTTCCTGACACTTGAATTATTGTATTTTGCTTGAAGATACTATATTTCTCGATTTAAACATGATATCGTTTAAGACATCAAAAAATCTCACCACACTAAAAAGTAGCAATTCCCAGAACTGTAAATCTTAGGGCAAATAAAAAGAATACAGAAATGTCAAACAAGTCACAAAGAATCTAAGAAAAAGGAAATAAAGCAGAGAAAGAAAGAATTAATATAAACTTGACTTCTTGACACTTTCAGAAACTTTGCTTTCTTTCATTAGACTAGGAAAAGGTCAGAAAAGATGGAAAATCAGTTCCACAAACCTCCATTTTTTTTTTCATTATGCACGGGTCACATAAAGGGAGCATATTGAAAACTTCTCTGCAGCTTCTGCAGCCAACAATCCAGTCCTCTACCACTGTTCAAGAAGAACATCAAGAGCTTGTCTTGTTGCCTATGAAAGCACAAGAAGAAAAACAACACAAGCATATGAAATTTAGAAGCTCTGTTAGAGAGACATTGTCCTTCAGTGAAGTTTCAACATAAATTCTGAAAATGCTTTTCATGAGAAATGTCTTCTGCTTCAAGCTAACTGATTGAGAGTATATATGAGATTGATCAAGGCATATACTACGTAAATTCAACAAGTCTTGCTCACTTGAAGTTGCTGAGAATCTCACATGGAAAAAGAGGCTTCTATTGGATTAGCCACCTTCAACTTTTCTAACAGTACTTTCATATATACCCCTGTAAGCAAGGAACCTTTGTTTTTATTATGCTCCACAAGATAACAGAAGGGCCAATATTCTTCGCACCAACTATTTTTACTGTCCACGAAGTCATTTATAGTAGTGAACTGCACCACATAACTATCAATCATTACAGCAATAGACTAACAGAAGAGATGATCTCTACCAGAAACTAGGCTTAAATATGTGTAAATATGGTCATTGTATGAAGAAATCTCCAAAGGAGCAGGTTCTTACATGTTAAAAGGCAATACAATGCTCACAGAGCATTTTAATACCAAATATGTATACCAATGGTCTAGCTGACATGAAAACAGTGTTAAGAACTTCACAAAAGTGGATAAAGACCATATTATTGATCCAGACAGAGAACAATGGCAAATGAAAAACGTGAAATATTAGGCATAATAAGGCAAGATTATAGTCACCATTAGCAGTATATTTTATGAAAGAATAATGGGAACACAACCCTTTACAGCCTAATAATGCAAAAAAAAAAAAAAATCCACTCATTAGCAGATTTTGTTCGATATATTGTTTTACCATCTATTAAAGAAATACTTAAGAGAGAAACATAAAATGATCAACAATAAACTATGAGTGGATAATTTGAGGGTATCAATCCACAGCAATAACAAAGTGCCGCTGGGTCAAAATTTAAACAAGGGGATAGGGAGGCAATGATAAACATACATGTCGTGTCTCAATAGTTAGGTTTCTTCCGGCTGCGATAACATTCCCATCCTCAACAATCACACAGCTGTTCAATCAAAGTATATACAAATATAGCACAATCTGAAATCATTCACCAATTAAGCTTGAAATACCAATCATTTTAATTAGCAAATAACATAACATATCTGAAATGCACCTGTTTACCAAAAACCAGTTTCTTACCCAGCTGGAACTTCAAGGCTGTCCAAAGCAAGTTTCGCCTTATAAAAGAAAAGCAAATAGGTCTTGTTACTTGTTTGGAGAAAACAATATGAGGATAAGAATCAGAAATTATCTCATGAATGCATGCATGCATACAGGCAATTCAAGAGAAAATCAGCATCAAGTTGCCAGCAGTAGATATATTTCATTATCAATATGCAGCTACTTATGGATGAATGCATGTCTCATGGCTATATTTTTTAATATCTTGCAAGTCCTCTATGATATTCTGATCACAAACTTCCAGAAATGATTGTCACTGCTCACTCAACCTCTAATTCAGATGCAAATCCCACCTTCTGTTAGACTGATAGAGCTCTAATGACACTAAAGCGAGAACAACAACTAATTTGATAAACTAAAAGTTGCTCATTCCAGTGTTAACATTGGTACCTTAGGTTTTAAAAAGTTCAAGAAGCTTCCAGGAGTTTTAGCTTCAAGGTCATTTTCCTTCATAAAAGCTATGGCAGATAAGGATAAAAAGGGAACCCTAAACTGTTGCGAAGGCATCAAAAATCAGAATTCACAATCAGCTTCTTGTGCTTTTGTCTCTATTCTACCGAATAACTAATAATGTAAACTCTGTGTTTCTAGTGATTTTTTCTTTTTCATATCCAGAGGACACGGGGCTAAAGAAAATAAGCACCTAACCACTTATTCATGAGCACAACCAAGGTTCATGTTACTCTCACACTCCAAGTAAATTTGGTTTTCAATTCTTTCTCTTTGCCAAAGTCAACAGGTGGTAAGAGGACTCCGACTGTCGATCAACCTTTCCTCGTGGCTTGGCATCTCACTTCTTATTCCTTTATGGCTATGCCTCTTCAAGTACCTCATAAAAGTTAGCGACAGAGTCCTCCCTCAGTGGTACCTAAAAAGCACCCAAATCTCTCTCTCTCTCTCTCTCTCTCTCTCTCTCTCTCTCTCACTGTGTACACCCTATGAAAAGAAAGAAAGAAAGAAAGAAAGAGAATCGTCATACCTTGTAGGGATCGTCCCTGATTTTGCAGCGTGCAACGTTGCTTATCATTGAATTCACTACCAAGCATCATCCACAGACTAAACTTCCAAAGAGAACACTCATTCAACGTCTCTCGAACAAATTCAACGACACATTCTTCAAGTGCCCGCGCAACTCCAGCACCAAACGAATCGAATTCAAAATCCAGCTCAGGTATTGCATCGAGTCGATACAATCTAGATGTGCCAGGCGTTACCTGATCCATATAGCAATCTGCACGAAGCTAGGGACCTCAGGAGAGAATCGTTTCCCCAAAGAAGCTACGTCACCGGTTCCCACGGCGTCGATCGGCGGCGGCGGTAGTCTGTCGCCTCCACTTGCTGGCCTCCGTCACTCGTCGGTTCGCTAGGGACTTCTTCTGTGGGTCGCCTCCGCTTGCCAAGCGGCGATCTTGCATTTGTCAGAGATCGCCAGTGTCCGACGGAAGATGGTGGAGCTCGAAGAAGTTTGGGTAGGGCGGAGAAAAGAGGATTTAGCCAAAAGGAAGAACTACAAACAAATAAAAGAGATGAAAGAGGAGGCTGAATTACAGAATTTTATTTATTATTATTATTATTAAAGTTTTTTTCCGAGGAGAAAGGAAAACGAGAAGGAACGAGAAGAAAGAAGGCATTGTAATGAAGATCAGCGGGAGTTCACTCACCGTACGAATTACTTCCTTAGCAAGTTTCCATCATTCTTCCAACCTAAGCTTGAACTTTTTGTTCCCCAGGCTGCGCGGGTCTCCAGGAAGCGGGTGTCTAGGAGGAAACATCTCATGATATCTCTCCTCCTGATATCTCGAGATATGCCCTTCACCATGCTTGTAAGAACCCGGTGGACAATCTAGATCAAATTCGATCAGTCTGTTTTCGAGCATATGTGAACTCCCTTGCAAGTTTCTTGATAGACCTATTTTGATTGGATTGTCTTCATGTATATGTGAACTTTGGGCTTCTGGGTCTGCTGAGTCATGACCGACCTCATAAAGAAAAGCTGGATCAATTAACTTGTAGTCTCGGATCACAGTCTTTAAATCGTCCTCTAGTTGCTTGCATATTATTCGGCATCCCATCTTTTCCACATGGAGTGATCTTGTGTTCCATAATGTAATGCCGAAGTGTGCATAACTTCCATCAATTTGATCAAAATGGACTGCTTTCCATAAGTGAGATGGTGCGAAATAGGTTATCAAGATGCCACCTGGATCCGATATGTAGTCGTTTGGTATGTAGCTCTCACTTTTGCCATAAGAATATGAGCCAAAGAAAAGTTCGCCATTACCGCCTTTATGGTCATATAAAACATAGAAAATTAATCCAAGAAACTTGTCATATAAGTCCTTTGAAGCCACAAAAGATATAGTACGATCTTCCATTGGTTGAAACCACTTTGGCATCTCTCCTTTAGGGAGATAAATACTGCAAGAAGAATTCTGTTACAAAAAAAGACCGTTAGAAAGCACCATAGAAGAATTCAATTTGAGTTTAGTAAGTAATCCTAGTGAATAAAGAGTTCCATAAATGAGTAGGGATCCATTGATCCCAGCTTGTGTTAAGATAGAAGTCTCATGTGATAAAAATCATTCCCATAAAAACTATGCTAGCCACCTTCATTACGTGCCTATTAGTGCAGGATCACTTTATATTTGTTTGGTTTTCTCAAACCTCTGGTTTTGCATTTTCAGCTATTGCAATATAAAAGCACAGATTGTTTTGAGCATATTCTCCACACCGATATGTGTGCGCACGAGAGAGAGAATCTGACCTTGGCAATTGAAGCAGTGTCAACCTTAGTCAACCCTCGATGGACCCACTGGTCAATTGAAGTTAAATGTCCATTTGTTTGCAGAGATTCGCACCCATTCGCGAGCAATAACTTTAAAAATGGCGGAAGCTTGGGAATCTCTTGTAATTGATGGCAATAACTAATTGACAATTCAGACAAACGATCACGCTTACTGATGGATATAGGGAGGCTAGTAATATTGTTCCCCGACAAAATTAATTTTTCCAACAAGGGAAAACAAGAAAGATCCTCAAGAAACTCTACTTCGGACAGATTACAATTGAGAAGGTCTAAGACTTTTAAATTTGAAAGTCCAACCTTCATGCACGGATTAGCTAAATCAGTGAGGTTTGGAAACACGATTGGGCCAAAAGCAGATTTGAAGCATTGAAGTCTTTGTAACTTGTAAATGTTAGACGGAATGCTTACCGAGTTTTTGCAAATATCTAAAAGCATTTCCTCTAGAGAGACAAGATTTTCTATTGATGTAGGAAGTTCTTTAATAGCGGTATGTAGTATGGAAAGTGTTTTTAGGCATCTGAGTTCATGTGGGATATCGGGAAATCTTTCAAATTTTGAGCAAACAGAAAAGTTGAGATCTCGAAGATTTTTTGACTTGAGCACATTTGGAAAAATACAAAGTTCAGGGCACCATTTAAAATGCAAGACTTGGAGCTTGTCATGATTTGCAATCGACTCATGGGCTTCTACCAAGTTTTTGCAATTCCAAAGTTTCAATTTTTCGAGATTTGGAGTACATGAGAGATTGGGCATACTAATGAGGGACTCACAGTCTCTTAATGTAATGTACCTCAATTGTTGGAAGTCCTGCAAAAACAATAAAACCAACTACCATAAACGTTTTGAAAGGGAAAAAAGGCTGCTTGTATAATGCCGTTCCTGCTTTTAAGGATTATCATCCCTAGGCCATAATTCTCTTCTTGTGAAAGGAAGCAAGAAGCGTTGTCAGATCAGGCAATTTGGAACCTACTATATAGGGTTCTAAGTAAATTTCTTAACCTATCAATAACTTTTCATTCAAAGTTACTATATACATAGTAGGGAAAATGTCACAAATGGTCTATATACTTTTACTTAATGTGCAATTTTGTCCCTGAACTTTCGATCGGCTCAATTTGATCCCCGAACTATTGATAGATGTCCGATCTAGTTCTTGAACTTTCCATCAGCTCAATTTAGTCCCTAAACTATTGATAAATGTCCGATCTAGTCATTCGTTACTGTTTTTCCTTTTTTATCATTTTTTCTTCTTCTTCTCTCTTCCCTCCGCTGGCTCCGGCGGAGGGATGCCGGCATCCGGCGAGGGTCGCCCTCGCTGGCGTCGGGCGAGGGCCATCCTCGTCGGACGCGGGCAAGGGTGGCCCTCGCCAGATCTGCGAGGAGCCCCTCGCCCGACGCTAGGGTGCTCCCTCGCTAGATCTGCAAGGGAGCCACTCACCCGACGCTGGCGAGGGCGACCCTTGCCGAACGTCGGCTTCCCTCCGCCGGCTCCGGCGGAGGGAAGAGAGAAGAAGCAAAAAAAGAAAAAAGAAAAAAACAGTAACAAAAGACTAGATCACACATTTATCAATAGTTTATGGACCAAATTGAGCTAATCGAAAGTTCATGGACTAGATCAGACATTTATCAATAGTTCAGGGACCAAATTGAGCCGATCGAAAGTTCAGGGACGAAATTGCATATTAAGTAAAAATATGGGGACCATTTGTGACATTTTCCCTACATAGTATTGACAAATTACTAAACCCTTAGAAACTTTACTGGTAAATACAATTTTTTATGTATATACAATAAAGCTTACATGAGGTTGAGTCATATGCTTACGAGTGAGTTTTACTCAGCAATTTCTTTTTTTTTTTGATGACCCAGGGAAACTCGTAAGTCGACAGCCGACGGGCAAACCTTAGGGCCCACGGAGGAACCCACCACCCCCGTGAAGTGGGTAAGTCCACCTGCGACGTGCTAAGGGTTTCGAACTTCTCCCATTCATGAGGGGGAAAAAACCCGAAGCCAGCAGCGCCACTCAGTACGATGGTCTCGGCAATTTCTTTTTCATGATCACATTAGCGAATAAGAGATAACTCTTATCATTTTATTTTTAGATATTATTAAAGAGTTATATAATATATAAATACAAAATATTAAAAGGATTTCACAAATAAATTATTTTAGACAATCATCAAAACAGTTAGATATAACATGATTCTCCATACTCGACCAATGAAAGATATACCATGATTATTAGAAAATTACACATCGGTTTTACAAAAAAAAAAAAAAAAAAAACTATATATCAAACAAAAAATAATTTTAGCAAATAATAAAATCATACCATATGATGTTTCTATACATTAAATATGATATAATTCTTTTTTTTTATGTATACTTCAGATAATTGCATTTGGTATCTAAGAATTGCGTGTTAACAAACCTGGAAAAGTATTAAGGGCTAGTTAGTTTAAATTTATAAATTACTCTGATATGATAAAAGACAATTCCTTTTACTTTATAGTTGATAGAGACAATTTATATCACCTCATAATTGGTGAGAACAAATATTGAATTAAGGGATGCCAATTTTTTTTTAATGAATTAGTTATAATCTATATCACCTTATAATTGGTGACAATTCCTAGTGGCATGCCCTTACGAGATCACTTATATGGAATTAGTTGCACATGCATTACTAGCAAGCTGTCTACTAAACATTTAATTACGTGTGCTTAGAAATGCTTATCATTTAGAACTGATTTGAGCAATTAATGATGCCTCTTTTACAACGCGGTGCAGGACAAAACCCGCTCTTTACGACATACATTGGATAAGCCTCCATAACTTGGAGACTACGTGGCCTCTAAGGTTACTTTGAACATGAGATATTGTAATTGATATATCTGACCAACCACACCTAAATCAAATGCTTGTTCATTCAGCCTACTATTCCTCGGTTGTTTTTTCTTTTGAATATATGTCAACGGGTTGGTTCATCATGTTTTTTATTCTTTTTATTAGATCATTATACAGTTCTTTTTTGTATATAAAAATGTTCATATGTAAACTAGTGACATAATTGGCGAAATAGCTTATACTAGGATATTTGCATTTTGAATTTCTTCCCTAGGTAGATTTGATTTTGAAATAAAACTACATCAACAGTTAGATAATATATATAACGTAATAAAAGCCTTCTAATTGTGAGGGATTACAACCTCTTTTTTATTCCTTCCATCCATGAGCCTCAATTGCTTATTTTACAAATATAATACCCATGGACAACTGCATGAAATTGGTTATTTTATTTTATCTCTCACATCTTTCAATATATTAACATTTGAATTTACTCATCATCCAATGACCTTCATAATTTTTTTTTTTTTTCAAATCTGCTCTTTCTGCATGTTATAAAAAATTTCTTTATATTGTGTATTTTATCAGCAATATGTTTCCATTGGATATTTCTAGTAAAGTTGTTTCCCTCAGTTTTTCAGATGCCAGTTTGCTGCACGTTATTTCCAACGCAAGTAGTTAACGTCATTCTGAAAGAAAATAGAGAAGTGGCTTCTAAAACAGTGGAACACCAATTCCGTACGAATAATAGTACATCTAACACGCATATGCCCATACAAATGAAGTAGGATAATAAAACAGTCTGTGTAGATAAATGCTCACCTTAAAGTGTTTTATGACTTCTGTGATATTGCCTTTCCTCATATCGATACTTACTAATTTTTTTTTACCAGAAGGAAATTTTGGAATCCAAGTACCACTTCCAGCAAATTCCATCCATCTTAGCCCATTAGGAAGACATATAGGGCCATGGAAAGAAATATGAACATTGCGTATGATGAGCAATTTCAACTTTCTCATTTTTGGAAAAGCATTAGGATGGATACTTAGCTCTTCCAGCTCAGGTGGCTCCAACACAATAGCTTTTACAGCACAATCTCCCTGTATATATAAGAGTATTTCAGCTTATGCATTTTCAATAATTAGAGTAAAAAATAAGGAGCAATAATATTTTGGTCATGTTCGTAAGTCATACCACATCGCTTGACAAAGCATCGGCAACATCATCATACCGCCATAGTCTGCTACGACTTCTAGGATCATCACGACATTCTTGTCTCACAATATCCATACCCATCAATTGAATTAAGTCATGCATTCGTAGTGTTCTATAGTCAATGCTTATCAAGGACCTCTCAATGAGTATATCGAATCCTGCGGTTGTCTCAAGATCGCAACTATCGAGGACTTTCTTTATGTACTCGCTATCCTTCCACTTAAAAAAGCAAGCAACGTCGAGAAAAATCTCTTGCTCATTTTCCTCTAGTCCATCATAACTTATTTTGAGAACATCATTAATGGTTTTGTTGGGAATCCTAGAAATTTTCTTTAGTGTACTTTCCCATACATCTTCTCTTTTACCACGTAAGCAGGAACCGAGAACCTCAAGTGCTAAAGGAAGTCCTCCAGCATGATTCAAAACACTATCCACCAAATTTGTCATGATTTCTAATTTTTGGAGTGTCAGATTGGCATGATTGCTAAGCAGCTCACGAGCTTCATGGTAATTCAATGGTTTAACTTCATACACATGTTTTTGATCAATTCCATAACAAGTTAGCAAATGTATGTCTCTTGTAGTAACAATGATCCTACTTCCATTACCAAAACATGTGCCTTCTCCTGCTAAAGCTTCTAATTGGTGCAAGTCATCCACATCATCAAGGACCAAGAGAACTTTTTTGTGACAAAGTCGATGTTGTATTAGAATAATACCTCTATCGACACTGGACACTTCTAATTTTTGTTGCAATGATAAAATATCAAATAGTAATTTTTCTTGCAACTGAACTAAATCCTTTGAATTTTTTGAAGCTTCTCGAACATTTGCCAGGAAACATGAACCATCAAATTGCCTAAAAATAGCATTGTAAAGAGCTTTTGATAAAGTTGTCTTCCCGATGCCTCCTGGTCCCCATAATCCCACCATGACAACATCCTCATGAGACTTAAGATTTAACATCGATTTCAGCTCAGCCACTCGGGAATCTATCCCAACAAGATGCTTAGCAACATGCAAAGATGTTTGGGCTAGGTAAGTTGAGATCTCCTTCACAATTTCTTGTATAAGCTTTGACTCGTCTCTGACAAAAACAGAAAAAGAGTTGCAGAATCGTTTTAGCAATTTGAATTAGCAATTAATGAGCAATCACCAACCAACAATGACAAAGCATTGCGTCTCAATTTCAGATGATGATAGCCAAAAGAAATTATATTTTCACTGAGTCGAATTAGGACTCCAAGTGCTCTTTACATCAATTAAAACAAGTTCAGGATTCAACTTTTAGTCACCCAAGCGTTTCATGTTCTTTTGATTTATGCATGACGATTTGGTTTTTTTTTTCCTTCTGATTGTTCTATGTGATTTCTCTACACACTTTAATCAAAAAGAGCTATTGACAACTTTGAATAATGGTTTCGATTCGAAAACTATTAAATACATGAAGCACGATGTTATTGCCTCACTTGGCCTGTACACGCTAATTATCAAATATGTGGTGTTGCAGACTTTCCTACTTATTCCAAAGAAATGGGGTAAATGCAACAACGCCACTTAAACATTTTGTTCATTTGTTCATTGGTAGATCAAGTTTCAACATTTTGTACTTACAATCATGTGTGTGTTGATTTATTTGTTCTTTTTTTTTTCTTTCTTTTTTACAAGCAGTCTTTATACTTGCATGTAAAAGTTCAGTTTCTTACACAAAATATGAACTCAACTCAACTTACCCCTCATTCAAAAAATGCCACCCGGACAAGCCACCGGCATCAACAAGAGCTTTCTTCCATCTCTTCACTTTCTCCGAACCTTTCCCAAACTTGAATTCATGCTTTTTCATAGCTTTACCGTAACTCTCTCTTGGTGTTCTTACTTCCTTGGGTTCCACTTTGTAAAACACCGAAAAGACTATGAGGTCTCCTTGCTCCTTGCACTCCATGATTTTTGCTGCCTCTTCCAAACACCAGGACGAGGAAGCGTAATCCTTGGAGAAAACGATGATCGCGATGCGTGACTCCTTGATCGCCTTCATAAGCGCCACCGAAATTTGGTTTCCCTTCCTCAGTTCCTCACTATCAATGAAAGTGTGTACTCCATTTTGGGTTAAAGCTGTGTAGAGATGACCAATGAAATTCTTGCGTAGATCTGTGCCTCTGAAACTCAGGAAGACGTCGTAAATCCTCTTGGGTTTCGATGAAGAAGCCATTGGATGACGGAGTTCAACAATCAATGACTATTAGCTTTGATACGGTGTTTTTAGGTAGCTTGTTCACCATTTCATCTTCTCGTTGATCTATTATTATATGAAGAGGACAAAGATGCACGACTTGCTTGTGTGCTTTGGCAAATGATGGGGCTTGAGGAGGGACCAAGACATCTAAAGGTGTGAACACATGGACTTTTTCATTGAAGACTGCCTACCACCCCGTCATTCACGCTGTCTGATCGACAAAAGCTACTTTGTGGCTGACAAAAGTAGTGAACAATATAGAAGAGCACTAGACCTAGTGGACTCGATTATTGCACAAATTGACAAACAACTTTAGGTTGGTGGATTCTCGTGATCTAGGTCATGGACTCACTGATAAAAACAACTTGGCTAGCTTCCTCGAAATTTCATCCCCAACCACTGACAAGTAGTTTTTTCCTTGCTATATAATAATTTATCACATGACCATTTAAGAGATATATAATTACACACGCAATCAAGTGTACATGCAAAAAATAATGTTAGATCTATTAACAATAGTAGAATTTTTGAAAACATGGTGCTTAAGTATGGACCAACATATATTAATAGGTGTAAACACATGACTTATCTTCACCACTAAGGTATTCCAATTCTCTGAGTGACACAATCTTCTTTGAGGCCGACAAAAGTAGTGGAGAAACAATTCGGGGTGGTGGACTCTTGAGATCTGGTAATAGGCTCACTAATCAGAAAAATTTTGTTCGCTTTCTTGAAATGGTATCCCCAACCTTCGAGTGGTTTCATCTTTACAAAGTAGTAATTTAACACATGACTGCTAAACCGACATATAATACATACGACAACAATACTTTCTAATAGTAAGATAATCACAACATTCATCACCAAATGTCAAAGAGTTGGTTTTTCAAAATTTGTACCTCTAACCTTGTGTCAACACGTAAATATTTGCTTGAAAACTTTTCATTCATTTCATGAGAAAATATTTTGTAGAAATGTCATATTTTTTTACAAAATGAATGGAGCTTACATATAGAGAATAAGATACTAGATGGAGAGCGCAAGACTTGGAAGAACCTTTGGATCTTTTTGAACAACCAAGGGACATAGGATCATTGAGGTGCTTGGACGGACCCAATCGAAGTAGAACAACTTAAATAATATGAGCGCCATCAATATGCGTTGGAAGGATGTGAGTATAGAAGGTGAACATATTAAATCATAAGGAATTTGAAGGGTTACAAAATGTTCTTTACATTATTGCGAGGTAGTCAGTACTCTAGTACCTGGAAACTACTGTAAAATTTAACACAAAAACTAACCAAGACTTTACAATTAAATCAATGTGAAATCATTAAAAAAATAAATAAAAAACGATGAAGGACACCAAATAATTTTGGTGCTTAATCTGAGCATTGATATCTATGTTTATAGGAAAAGTTAACATCAAATAACCTATTTCCCACATTTAAGATTCCATGCATCCCCGAAATGTTTATAAATAATTCAATTTGGTGTAAAACTCATAGCATAACCGTGTTTAGAACTCCTCCGCGCGATCAAAGAGGGCGTCACCGAGCGTGCCCTTTTGATATTCGCTGCTCGTCCTTTACGGGAGTCACGGGGCGGCTCTTTTCTCCGTACGGCTACTTCAGGCAAGAAAAAATAAAAAGCCCAAAGACCCTTGCTTTTTGTTTCCTTCTCTGAATTTTACTTGGCCCCACACGTTTTTCTTTTGTACGGCAAAAAAGAAAGCCTTTCACTTTTGCCAGAAGCCACTCTCTTGGTCAAGCTTGGATAAATATCTCCAACAATAAAAAACAAATATTCTCTGACTAAAGAACCTGGAGATCTCAAATACATGTGCCCCCTTCGCTAGATAATTGGAGTACGTCCTATTCCATATCGGAAGTGGACTCCTTGAAATTCTTCGCGTGGATTAAATCTTGAAACATAATTTTATAGAAACGAAGACTTAGTTCTAAATCAATTTGATTCAAATTTCAATTTGTACTTCTAAGCCAAGTATTTAAAGCCTCAAAATTCCACAAGAAACGTTGTGGAAAAGTTATATGGGGTTTGATATTTTTTACTAAATAGAGTAAGCGTTATGCAAGTTCCTGGGGCGATTTTGATATGTTTTGGGCAAGATTTATCTAATTGGCTGTATGTAAACGTTTTTAGTTAAGAAGAACCCTTGTATTTGTTCTAAAAAAAAGAAGAACCCTTGTAAAAGACTAGAACGCCTAGTTGAGGCCACTTGTGCCTTGTGCAGGGTAGGCAAAACCTAGATTTTTGTTAGCAAAGAGCAAGTGCAATGAAGTGACGACTGGCCTCTAGCAAAGGGGCCACTAGCCCTTATGACTGTGCATAGAGTTTTCATCTGTTGTCCAATTGACCTGTTTTCACATTCATAGAAAGCTCATGATTCAAATTGGATTTCCAAAAATCATAGACAGTTATAGTGGAGTGTTAAGATATTTTCTTCATTAAAAATCCAATTGATGTGATTCTTGAGGATTTAGAGAACTTGTGATTCGTTATTTAAAAATGAAATTAATCAATCGAGTTAAATGACAAAATTCTTGACACATCATGATCAAGTAATTTTAGTTAAAAGTTGCAATATCTTGAGAATAAGCCATATTCAACTTCCCAGATTGGATATTGTTGGAAACGTTAACAAGTATGATCTAACCTTGATCAAATTTGTAAGGAAGTAATATTCTCAGTCAATTTGAGTGAAATCTATGCTAAAAAGTTAGGTGTCTAGTGTCTACAAGCATTTTGAAAATAATGTAAAAATATTTGAAAAATAGGTTTTGATAAAACTGACTCCCTGTCTCAACCATTTGCAACATGCATTGCATAGTATTGCTGATGTGGGCTCATCCATGTTATATCATGAAACTTATGCTATGAATCGAACACCTAAATATTGATTTGTGTTAATTCATATTATCCCTGCTACATTTGGACCCATGCATGTCATTTTGCATTTATTTAAGCCATGAATAACACATACACGATTGCACCTGTCACGAAATTAGCTAGTTGAACATCATACATCGTCCATAGTATTTCGTGTCGAAAACCGAAAATTATCACTACCTATTGCATAGAAACCCAATCAAAATTCGGGAAAAAGACGAATGGTGCAGCTAGCAGAAGTTACATTGAAAGCGAATGTAAAAAAGACAAAATCTTCTCGCCCAATCCACTGCTCCTCTACTTACGAGATGCAATCCTCTATTTTGCTCATTATTAAAAGGTCCCAAGCGTAGGAAGAAGGTTAGTATAACAGGAAGCGCAAAGACCATTTGTTTCACTTTTTTGTTTAGATTCACTTTTATTATTAGAAAGGTATGCATTTGACTCATGCACGCCACTCTGATTGAATTCAATGTTGTTATTTGAATCGTATGCAATGGAGCATGCATGTTGCTTTGATTGGCCTGAATTCGTCTTTGTTATTTGAGTTGCGTATGTTGGATCGACATTCAAACACTGTCTTCGAATATGACCTTTCGTTTATTTGACATGGCATCCGATTTAAGCCCCTTTTTGCTTTTTGCTTGTTGCTTTGATATGGATTCATCCATACTTGTTTGATGCGCTGGACTCATGTACAGCATTTTTCTTCTTCTTCTTTTAAATAAAGCACAAATCACTCATCTGATCAGTCGAGCCCTTATTCGCCTCCATCATTCGGCAATTTCACCCGAGGGTGAGTAACAAAGCTTTTTAGTCTTCGAAGCATTAAAAGAGAACTATATATGTATTTACTTTAAGAAATCTCATGATATGAGGATTTAACCAAGGAATGTAGTACTGAAAGAGCGATGTGGAATATGCTAACTTTTTCTTCTGCTTAACCACATCCTCAAGCCTTAAACTTTTGATTGTCGCTTTATAGTCTAGCTGAGTATTTTGTTCGCAATCAACCTGACTTCGTGAAACAATTTAAGAATGTGGTCAAAGTGGCCACCCTCTCCTAGAGTTTGGGCGAAATTTTCGGACTTTCACTCTCAAAATTATAATTCTTTAGAGTTTTGGTTTTCATGTACATTGAATTAGACAAGACGTGGCTAATTGAAGGATTTTAGATTCCTTATGCTAAAGATTGATCACGTACACGATGAGGCTAATGATCCAAAGTTTGATGCTTGTGGACTGCAAAACTATAGCTTTAGGGTTTTTCTTTCATGATCAGACGAGTTCCACTCCAAAACTTGATTGACAAGTGGCATTATCAGTTTTGATTCAATCTTAAACACCTTCTTTCACGTTCAAGTCACGGTTGAGTGCAATTCAAACTTCGATCGGTCTAGAAGTGATTACAGAGAAGCTGATGAAGGAAAAATCTGATTCCACCGTCAATAACGGCTAAAACCGATGAAGAAGCTGAACAATACTAAAAAAATTACTAAAAAAGTTCTAAATTTATTGTATTTTTGCCGATTTAATCTTAAACCTACTAATTGTACCAAATTAGTTCTAAACTTTAAAATTTTTAATTATGCCAATTTGATCCTAAATCTTTTAATGATTTCCCAATTCAGTTTTAAATCTTTTGACAATATGTTAATTTATTTCTTCTAGCTAATTTTGAAATTTAAAGAATTTAGGGTGCTGAGCTTTGTAGGTAAACCTTGTTATCCCTACTCGGACCTTAATTGCAATTTCAGGACGTTCGGGGGCTAGGAGTAAACTCGCCCATGTAGGGAACATAGTTCCTCTTTTTTGCCCCCCCTTTATTTTCAAGTTAGTGAATAGAGTTCCGGTTCTGACTTTCGTTCAACTTGTTACTACACAGAGCAATGGATTTTCATATATCTAGGAAAAAAAAATCTGCATCCTAATACTCCGCATATAGAGGAACACCGGAATCAAAGATGTCCCCATGCCCTTGCTTATGAAAAAACTAGACATTTTCTAGAGTGACAAAAGCTTCTTTGTGGCCGACAGAAGTAGTGAATGGTGTTGATTAGTACTAGTCCTAGTGGACTCGATTATTGAACAAACCGACAAACAACTTTAGGATGGTGGATTCTCGTGATCCCGGCCATGGGCTTGCTAAAAAAAACAACTTTGTTGGCTTCCTCGAAATGTAATCCCAACCTCCCAAAAGTAATTTTTTCCTTGCTATATAATAATTTAACATATGACCACCAAATAATATTTGATCTATTAATAATGGTAGAACTTCGGAAAATATGGTGGTTGAGTATGGACCAAAATATGCAATATGTATGAACACGTGGGAATTAATTTCGATGAAGACCGCATACCAGCTTTGAGGAAACAGCATTGATCCGTCTAGCTTGCGTTTTTCTTTTTGTAATTGAAGTATTTCGTGTCAATAGTTTAGCTTTTGTCATGGGCTCACTTACAATTAATAAAAAGAAAAAAATTTGCGAGCTTCCTCGAAAGGGCATTCCCAACCTCCAAGTAGTTGTCTTTTCACACTGCACGATTACTTAACACATGACTAATCAAAGGAGATTTATTATAAGCACAATTAAGTATATCAGCATAAAATGATATTAGATCTATTAATAATATTAGAACTTTGGTAAATCTGGGTTCTTGAAGGTAAATAAAGATAACTAATGGGTATGAACACCTGGAGTAATTTTCACTCAAGCTCATATACCACAGCGTTATTAATAATATTATAACTTTGAAAAATTATGATACTTAAGTATGGACCTAGATTTCAAATAGGTATGAACACAAGGACTTATTTTCTCTTAGGACCACATAACACGGCATTATTTGGATTGTCACAATGACACAAGTTCCTTTGTTTGATGCTGAATTTGTTATTAAATTGTTGATTAATCATGCAACATTAGATAATTTGTTATTTAATGTACCGATGGAATTCAACAATCAGCAATGAATACTAGCTTAAGAATTAGTACAGTGTTTTACTAGGCACTTCGTTCACCTTCTTGTTGATTCTGTTTTTATGCTAGATTACAAAGATGCATGACTTACTTTGGTACTTGGGTAAATGGTGGTGCTCCAGGATGGACCAAGACATTTAAGGGTGTGAACACATGGACATTTTACCGAAGACCAGTCCACCGATGGATTTCCGATTGCTACAAGCTTCTCTGTGGCTGAAAAAAAGTAGTGACTAGTATAGATCACTGCTAGTCCACAGAACTCAATTATTGCACAAACCGACAAAAACCTCTAATGAAGAGACAGAGAGGCCAATTTCGAATCAGAAAAGGAGAGGCTGATTTGAATGCCCCTATTTCCTCTCGAGCCTGCAGTGCGCGCCCAAAGAGAGGAGCGCGAGGACTAGAATCATTCTCTAGCCCGTCCTTGGCACTAATCTTTTGCAAATCATTTTAGTAAAGCATTTAGATGAAAAAATACATGAAGGATAACTCTGGTAAAATTATATGTTAATTTTTAATAATAAACTTCTCGTTGCATCATTCACAATTATCTAGATTATATATTTAAAAATCAAAACATAGAAATTACATATAAAAAATTAACATCACACTAAGTTCTTATTATGGTATAGAAAATTTACGATCTCATGTTATAATTTTCAAAGATCATTTCAACATCTTCCTTATGTATTATAGTATTAATACTCTTTGTCACAATATTTGTCTTTCATATATAAATAACTATGAGGGATTTGCAGACTTAAAAAAGGAAGTAGTATGTATTGATGATCAAGCAATCAAGTTGATGTTTAAGCATTGTGAAATTAAAGGCTTTGAGCATATTAAAAATATACTACATGATAAAAAAAATAAAATGTATTGGTTTAAATAAAAAATAGAGTTGTCTCTACATGTGGTGTATAAATAGTTCACGTTTGCTTTATCACTTAACTAACATCTTTTGGAGATTGAAATTCCAAATAAGAAAACTACCGTAAACTTATATAGAAAATATTAATATTAAATAGCTAATTATACAAACTGTCTTATGTTAAATTATGCGGATCAACATTGTTGACAATCTATAGTTTTTTCTTCCATTTATATTTAAATTCTCCATTCTCAATCGTAGAAATGTGATGGGTAAGAAGATAAATCAAATTGACATAAATTGATCCGTATTGATACTTTATTAATGGATATGCAATTTCAATCGGTCTATCAAACAAATGAGCCAGCAACAGCTCATGCACAATTGTTTTGTTTGTTTTAGAAAATATCAGATGTCATCAAAACTAATCATTCAGTATCAAGTGCTATGAACTTTTGAATTTCCTCTAAAGAAAAATATTATGAAAGAATCATCATGTCGTGTTTTGGGAACACTTACAATCTCTTTGTTTGTGCATGTCGCAATTGTTCTATTGCTTTAATATGGCTAAGGATCTTGATTAATTATAATTTATAACCTCTCACTAATAGTGCTACTTGACTTATATGTTGGTGATATATGCCACTAACGAAATGTCTTGGATCATCGGCACAATGGTTGCCAAACTTGAGTAGTTGTTGGAAAGTGATTTGAGCTCCAAAAGCTGGAGTCTACTATGTTCAATGGTTGAAGTTGAATTTAGCTTATTCACTAAGTTTAAGTTATCTTCTTTTCTCCTTAGCATTGAAAGAAAAGAAGAGTGATGACTTTTAAGTCAAGCCTATGAAATTTTTCCAAAGTGAGAGGAAAAAGTTTCCAACTTTATTAGTTAGAGAAACCATGCTTCAAAACAGCCATGAAGAATGTGAACAACCATGAGACGACCATGTTGATTGTCCTGATCCTTTTGAGCAACAACTTAGAATACACTTGCATCTTTTAAAATTCTAGTAATTATTATGTGTGTAATTGTCACAGCATCAATTAGTACAACATTTATTTTAAGTGTGATGACCAATTCCAAATGCATTTTTATTATTATGTAAGTTTGATTTATTTATGTCTGTTTCCTCATGCATTTCCCTATTGCAATTATTCAGTCTTCGATGTTCTTCACTCTGAGTCCGAGGTGCTTTCCACGACCAAAAGTCAAACTTGGAGGCAATTATTTGCGTCTAATAAGTAAGAAATTGTTAAATGAAAAATATATATATTGTAAACTAAATCATAATATAAAAGTTGAAGAGATTGGTACGGACTTCATTATTTTTAATGGTTCAAATTCAATTTAGTTTATTCACTAAGTTGACTCAATAGATTTTCTAGATAGATAATTGTGTCACTACTTTTTAATGTGTCCGAACTGTCCTTTTGACAATTCGAAGGAAATAATACCACTTATTTAATCTCAATCCACTTAATTTCATGTGTTGAAGGGATAGATTTCACAAAAGACTCACCTTATTTAATGTGTTTGATCCAATCATTCTTGGTAAACTAGATTCATTAAATAAAATTCTTGGAACGAGGGGGATGATCATAATGGTGCAAGCAGATCACATGTTAATCCATGTCCCTAATCACTTTATTGTAATAAATAATGATCTTGTGGCTGAAAATGATAACTGGTTCCCACGATCTCATTTATAAGGGTAATTTGCTCTAGGAGTACCACAAAAGTTGAACTTAATTCGTGGAAGACTATAAATTCTTATTATAAATTCTCCACCTTAAATTTTTTGTCAATAAAATCCAAGTCAAGTTGGAACGTTTTGGGTGTCTTAATTTTTCTTTTAGAGAGAGTGTGTCGATGACAAAGAGCACCAATGTTAGAGCTTGGGAGAAAAAGACATGTATGTACTATTGGTCCCACTGCACACTAAATAAGACTTTTCTTCACCATGAGACAAGGCATCTTCTTTTCTCTTTAGCACGGAAAGAAGAGCCCATGAGACAAGACATCATTTACCTTAAGCACCGAAAGAAGAAGAGCGACAACTTTAAGTCAAGTCTAACAAATTTTTCCAAAGTGGAGGAAAAAGTTTCTAGCTTTTCTAGGAAGAGGAACGACGCTTTGAGATTAGTCATGAAAAATGTGAACAACCGGGAGATGACCATGAGACAATGCTTCCAGCTTTGTTATGAGGTGCCCGTGAAAGGTTTTATGCTAGAATGAATTTGTTTTTCCCTAATTTTCCTGAGGTGGATTGTCCTTATCCTTTTGAGCAATAACTTCAAATGAAACTTTATGCATTTAGTTTTTATTCATACTATTATTTGTTATGTGTGCAATTGTCACAACAACAGTTGCTAATATGATAGTTATGCTACGTGCAATGATCAATAAAATACCATTTGAACGTAGATTAAAAATCTAAGGAAAAAAAGTAGTGGATCTTAATGCCAAACGTAATCTTCTAGATAAGCAAAGTAGCAACAAAAATAAATAAATAAATAAAGTTGCAGTCTAAAGTTCAACCAGAAGGCATTGTCTCAACTATGGAATTGTGATAGAGGCAACATAATTTGAGGTAATTTAGAATTTTAACTTAGCACACTTTGAGTGAGGCACATTAAGAACGGTCTGACCTCTCCAACCCCTAACATTTTCTTATTGTGCGTAATGTCAACTTTTGCCCTTATGACATGGGCTACTTACCTTTAACTTGTTTTTTCCTTACATATGGTGATACACCATCGGCTGATTTTAATAGACCCATCCACAATTGATGTTAGGATTATGATATCTCTTTTTCTTAAGTTACTAGTGTAATTATAGGGCTACTTGTGTAAAAAAATTGTATACTGACAATTTATGCTATAATTATAAGAAGAAAATCCTAAAAATGCATACTACCGATAAATTCAAGTCAAGTTCAAACGTTTTGAGTGCACTGTCAATCATGCTGCACATTGAACAAGGCTCTTTTCACCGTGAGACAAGGTATCTTCTTTTTCTCCTTAGCACCGAAAAAAAAAAAAGAGTGACGACTTTTAAGTCAAGCCCATGAAATTTCCCAAAGTGGAGGGAAAAAGTTTCCAGCTTTATTAGTTAGTGGAAAGACATTTTGAGATAGTCACGAAGAACTTGAGATGACCTGGAGATGACTTGGAGATGACACTTCCAACTTCATCATGAGGTGTCTGTGAAAGGTTTAATGCCATAATGATTTTTTTCCCTAATTTGCTTTAGATGGAGTGTCCCGATCTTTTGAGCAAAAACATAGAATAATGCTCTACGCATTCAGTTTTTTTTTTTTTTTTCCAAATTGTATTATTTGTTATGTGTGCAATTATCACAGCAGCAATTACTAAGTGCAATGACCATATATAATCCCATTTGCACACATATTAACAATTTGATGTTCCATTTGTTTTGTGGAAAATGAACGATTTGAAAAATATTTTTCTAGAAACGACCAGTTGTATTGATTAAAATAATTAAAATGAAGGGTTAATACCTTGAAAAACCCTAAACTGGTACACTTGTGACAAATTTACCCCAAACTATTTTTTTGACCATGAAAAACTCCAAACTGGTAAACTTGTGACAAATTTACCCCGACTGACTATAAAAAACCCTAAACTGGTACATTTATGACAAATTTACCCCAAACTAATTTATCCGACTGCAAAAAAAACCCTAAACTGGTAAATTTTTAATAAATATACCCTATGCTAAATTGGATTAATACCACAAAAAAATCATAAAAATTGTAAACTGTGATAAACGGAGCGTAAAATCATAAATTTGTATACCGGTTAACTGTTACGTGTCATTTGACTTAATAATTTGAGAATAAAATTTAACGAAAACCAACATAGGGTAAATTTGTCACAAGTGTACCAGTTTGGGGTAAATTTGTCAAAGGTATACCAGTTTGGGGTTTTTGGTGGTCAAAAAAATAGTTTGGGGTAAATTTGTCACAAGGTATACCAGTTTGGGGTTTTTGGTGGTCAAAAAAATAGTTTGGGGTAAATTTGTCACAAGTGTACTAGTTTGGGGTTTTTTAGGGTATTAACCCAATAAAGGGTTAATAAAAAATATTTTCTTTGTTGACAACAATTTATATCTAAAAATTTTGTATGCAATATAAAGATTTTTTGTTCATTTGTTATTTTGTAAATAATAATTAACTATCCATGTTGGCATCTGATATGGCCTCTTAAAATGATACCCATATCAATAGAAATATAATGAAGAAGTACACCAGAAGTGTCTTAAGTTGTGTACGATACTTACTTTAATACCACAACCTTTCATTAGCTCACTTAAGTGCCGCTTTTTAAATAAAAGAAAACGATTACTTAAGTGCCAACTCCGATCTAAGTAGTTGGAGATTTGACGTGACAATATTTTATTAAATTCTCAATCCTAAGTGGTTTGCTAGCGTGTCCAATCAGCATATAATCTCTAAACGACTCTGTATAATAAGTTAAAAAAGTGATCACTTTAGTGCCAATGTTGTAAAAAAATTATTACTTCAATACCAATTATTGTTAAAAGTGATCATTTCAGTGCTAATCTTAATCAAAAAGTGTTTATTTTAGTGCTAAAACAAACCCTAAATTATGTCGTATATGGCAAGTTAAGAAGTGATTACTTTAATGCCAGTCATTATAAAAATATAATCACTTAGTGCCAATCGTTGTAAAAAAGTGATCACTTCAATGTCAATCTTAATGAATAAGTAATCACTTCAACGTCAAAAAATATCACATCGGATAAAAATTTTAATTAGAAAAGCCAAATAATTTCTTTAGTTGGAATTTTTCATCGGAGGCACTTAAGTAATTGTTTTTCTCCAATTTCGACACTTAAATGAGCCGATAAAAAGCCGATAAAAATACACAAGTTAAGACACTTCTGATATACTTCTTCCTATAATGAATGACCGAGATCATCTAAACCGAAACACACACACACACACTTTGTCTCTTCTCTCTCTCTCTCTCTCCTATAATAAATGACCGAGATCATCTAAACCGAAACACACACACACACATTGTCTCTCTCTCTCTCTCTCTCTCTCTCTCTCTCTCTCTCATGATTGAACATCTAAATCAAGAAAGTATAATTTTTGCCTAGCAAAATAGTTGCATCATCAACTCGGCTGAAGTAAGCGAATTATGTTATCATAATTACATGACATGATAATTTATCTAATGGAGGTTTGAGTTTGAGCCAAATTTGAAAATTTAAAGTGCTTGATTGAATAAAAAAGAAGTTTAGATGCCTAATTATAAAACAAACAAAACTTCAACTACTTATAATTTATTTTCCCTTACCTATTCTTATCATTTGTTAGTAATATACAAGACAAAAATTGTGTGGCTCGGGATACGAACGTGCATATATCATCATGTTCCTTAAAACCACATATAAAAAGATTGGGGTTATGACAATAGAATTGCGAGACAATGTTATCATGCTTATACATCAATATAAACAAGAAGAGTTAAATATAATGAAGGACTATTTGAGTTACAATACTTTATAGAAAAAATTGTATCTAATAACTGAATTTTGTTTCTAATCTGTGTTATTCAATGAGAAATCACAAGAGAATCATATTTATCTCTATGAATATGAAATAAAATAATGATAATTTGAGCATTAATGATTTTGACATATTACATCATCAATTGACTAAAGAAAAGATATTAAATAAATTCATTTTATTACTTTTACCCGAATATAATAGGGACCAAAAAATTATGAGCATCTCTCTGTAAGTTCAAAAAATGTGTGGGAGACTGAAATTTCTTTAAAAACATTTATATGTGTGTATTTCCCGTAAAAATGAGTACTTTATTAATAGAGTTCTTCCTCGACTAATAACTAATATCATGAACGAACATTGACACCAGCCATTGTTATATTTAGGTAAAATTTTATACTCAAACTATTTCTATGCAATCTAATATGAACATCGAATTCTTCAATAAATTAAGCCAAGAAAAAATTAAGCTTGTAATTTTATTGTTTTTTTTCTATATTATTGGATTGCATTTAAATAATAACGCTAACTTAATAAGAACATCATTTCATGAGTAAACCCACAGAAGTTAGATTACATCTAAAAAAAACTGTTATTGTTGCTTGTTGTCTTTCAGGAATTGACAAAATTTGACTCATTCACTATGTCGCTTTACATGAGATATGTTCAGTCTGCCCATTTAATAATGATATATTAAAGTTCAATTTTTTTAAAACAGCTATTTTTGGGGTCGCATTCGAGTTAAACCCATTTTAATAATACGATGCTAAGTTGAGTCACGGGAAGCCAACCCGGTTTGCTAACTCTGTCGGTCCTGCAAGGGTCGAAGAACAAATGGGTTAGGTTGGAGGATTTGTCTCACTCACAAAAGCCCGACCCACTAATGCAAGGGTGAGGCCCAGTGCAAAAGTTCTTTTAATTTTTATTTTTTTAATAGCAGGCTAGCTTCGATTAAAGAGTTAAGCCAACAATAGCAAGGCAAAGCATAGAAAAATAAATGCATAATAGATAAATTCTACTTAGGTCTTATTTGTTGGCTGTGGAATCAGATTACATTCTTAAATGGGGATTCAAAATTCTACACTTTTTCATTTGAAAAGATAATTAAATTTTGCGGAATTCCACAATCGTGATGCTTTTTCAAAAATTGGACAGAACTTTCCAAAAATTCATGTTATGAACTTTCAATAAATCTAAATATCGGGTGAATTAATTTGAAGAGAAATGAGGGGTCAAAGTTCAGACATATATATATAAATAAAATAAGTGATTTTTCAACAAAAAAAAAGGGGAAATTTTGGTGCGCTAGTTCTTTACTACCTAGAGGACCAAGTCTGCCAAGCAGCAGGCAGCAGCAGGCCGACGGCCCCATACAATATCCCTATGACGCTGAGTAGCAGCCCAATAGCCTTCAATAAGGTAAATTATGTTGGCAAAGACTCCTTATGTATTTTGAAGATCACGTTCGAGTTTCCTCAGCCTTGGTCTTTTTCAATTTTATTTCTTCAATATGTGAGATGCCAGTGAAGGAAGCTCCAGTGTTGAAAATCACGGAGGGGAGAGAGCATCGCACGGGCTTATCGGGATCGACGGAGATGCCAGCTTCACCGGAGGCTTGACTGGCTGCGGTGACAAGATGTTGGACTGTAGGAACGCTGGTGATTTCGTTGCTGGTCGTAGACAATGGCAAGGTAAACCTGCAAGAAAGCCGAGAAACTCAAGAGAACTAGTTGGAAGGTTCACCAGCGTTGTGGGTATGCGCGGCAGACTAGTGGAGGGGTTGACTGGCGGTGGCTCGGTGCTCCTCGGGTTGATTTGAGCGTGCGAAGATCGCAGGAACCGGCGTCAGTGCAAAGACCGGCTGGGTATTGTGTCGGTGCGGTTCGTATGGTGCAAGTGGTGCGGCATGGAGACGGAGGCGAGACGCAGTGCAGCGGCGACTGGAGCCACCACAGCGTCGTCGGGATGGAGGAGGTCGTGTTGAGAAAGCCTCGGCGGCCTTGGCTTCAATGATACTCCGTTGAAGAAGTGAAGGCGCACATGAATTTTGACGGTGAGATCGGGCCACTTCACGAATTGGAATGTGGAACGTGAATATTTCGAGAGAGATGCGCTAGGCCTTCTTTCAAGCTTTGAATAACCCAACAAGGAACAAATTTTCATCGCTTGGATTCACGATCTTCTGCAAATCACGCTTCATACAACATTTCGAATTCTAAAATAATCCAACGAGGAACGTAATAGACTTTATATAACGACTTTACCAAAAAAAAAACGTAACTGACTTTATATAGGCTGACAATTAGGATTTCTTTCAAGAGTAAGAGATATTATTGTTTCCTAATAATTCGATTTTTATAGGATATACTCTATCTTAAAAATGGGAAACTCTTCTCTTCTCTTATTGTGATAAATCACATCAATTTGCTCAATTATCCTCTAAAATTTGAATTTTAATAATATCGAGATTAATTGTTCCCCAAGTTTGCTTTTCATAAATTAATTTTCCAATTTGACATTTTAATTATGCAATTTTTGACTCTCTAGCATCCATGGTATTGGCCAAAATTTCATGCTCTTAGGGACTTGGTCCAATTAATCTAATCGAGTTCAAAATCATTCATTTAAATTGATCCGCCATTAGTCCTATTTAAATGCAAATATATGCAGGCTTCTTACTACTAAATGAAAATGCTTCCTAATATATATAGGTAAATTTAACTAATGTTTTTATTTAAGGGTTGATGACGGTCTCTAATTTTTTATGCAACAAATAACTAAATAGATTGTCAAAATTTAGGTATTAACATTTTTGCTAAGATTTCTTGGAGTTTGCGAGAGATAAAGGAAGCTCCCATGGTCCGTTTTGGCAACCCCTGGGCTTCATTACTACCACAACGCCATGAACCATAGAACAAGTGCTAATTTCTCTCTCTCTCCTGAATAAATTGTCCATGCCAAAGCTGGATGCTAGCAAACCAGATGTCTTTTTTTTTTGTTTTTGTGACTCAGCTCTCTGGAGATTGAAACAATAGAAAAATGTAGGGTCGGCTGTATTTTACTTGATAATGGTCCGACCAACCCGAAAGAAAATCTATATGGACCTTGATAGACTTAGAAAAGGAAAAAAAAAAAAGGAACATCTGGTGGGTGGAGCCTCATTGAATAACGAAAGGAAAACGAAAGATGTGAATCAAATTGGCGAAACTATCGGATCGCATTACTGTGCTTTCCATCTAGTAGGCTACTTCAATGGGCTGAAATTACGAAACTGGCCCACACTTTTGACCTCTTTTTTTTTTTTTTAATTTAATTTTCTTTGATACAGAACAGCTGACTCCAATGTGAACAGCTTCTAAGCTATTGACTCCCAAAAATATACTGAGTCATGGTGAGTCGACAAAGTGTCGACGTTAGTCGTCAATGGAGCAACCAAACGATGCGATCACTAATCGGTGAATAGCCAATGCCAAATTAATGTCACGAGACCCATGGTCATCAAATGAAGAGTAGGCTATGATGGTCGTGTAATAACAAATGGTTAGTAGTAAGCAAAGACTGTAGAAAAATCAAATTGGAAGATATGCCAGAGATTATAACTACTTGTGATGAGAATGAGTAATTAAGGATGATCGAGATGAAGCCGGGTTAGTTGTAATTTGTTAATTCAAAGATAACTTTACTATGATAGTTAAATTTTGTACAAGCACTTGTACAATTTTTATCCAATTCCAATTTTCAGTTTTATCGATTTGCTGTTCTTTATTCTTTAAATTCTTTAGATTTGCCTTTGTTATCATCGGTAATCCTTAATTATGCAAATTAGTTCCTATCAAACTGCCACAAAGTCCAATTCATATTGAAAATTAATGATTAAACTTTTGTGGGAAGGTATTTTGTCGACGATTTTATTTCAGGGAAACATGAGACTACTAGTGAAAACTTGTAAACCCAGCTCTCCTCAAAACAACTAAAATAGAAGAAAGAAAGCCAGAAAGATTGACAAAGGAAAATCAGTCTCCTTCGTCCAATGAACAAGTGAGAACCACGGTGACAGTCAATGGAGTTCTAAGAAGTGAACTTTGGGCAAGTTAGAGGGAGACACGGGGGAAGTGGATCAACACGTGCAGACCCCAAGCCCATTGATCACAAGGATAAGATAAATTCATCAAGTGTAATGCTATTTTTACCAGCTGCAACGTTGCAAAGCTAGTACTCTCCAAATTTGATCACAGGTATACGACAAGAAGGAAATAAAAAGGGCATTAACAAAGGCCGACCAATGGCGATTCAGATCATTAAAAAATCTAACCCAAAACTTAACCTATTAGATGAAGACATAGTTTATTATTTAAATATTGTAGCACTCCTCCTCATGTGCAAGCTGACCTTTGGTCTTAACCGAGGCAAATAGAGGCCTAGAAAATTTGAACTCATGACCTCTAACTTTGAAACCATGTTAGAAAATACAATCCAAAAACTTAAGCTTTTAAAATATTGGCGGTGGCCCAATCAAAATATCACATAGTCGTATAGAGAGGCAAGGCACAAAAGTAAAAAAATAAAAAGATTTGATTCAAGTTGGTTTTCGTTTGAATTGACGCGCTATTTTTCCTATCAATTTCATTTTGCTCTTGACAAGCACAGCTTAAAAAGCATCCAATCCACAGGAGTTGAGCCGTGCAATCCTCATCCACCTAATCACCATAGGTTCTTAGATTTCACTTCACGTTCATTGGCTTTCAAGCAAATGTGACACCAAAGTGAACTCACATCGCACAAACTTTTGGTAATCTAACCTAAAAGCAAAACCAAATCTCAAAAGTCAAATACCAACCAGATAGATGTCTAAGTATGATCGATACTATTCTCTGGATCAAGTAAGACATATTTTCCCAACCCTGCTCGGCCTCATTCCTCGCAATTTTCTCCTCCTAGAGTTTCTCATGGGGAAGGATCGTTCGTTTGAGGAAGAGTTCCGTTGGGCGGCAAGGGCCCACACCAAGTCCAAATATCTTGGAGACTTCGAAGTTTTTAATTAAGAAAATCTTTCTTTTACTTGTGAAAATTCCTTAAGCGAGTTTGTAAGTTATTAGATGCATCGCATGAGCTTAAGAAGCTAGTCGGACTAGTAATATTTGGATACTTCAAGTTCAGGTCATGAGTATGAGGTGAACTCATGTACTCTCTTGAATATGAATAGGCTTGACAATTGCAAAATTACAAAAAAGAAAATGAATACGATATGAGGAATACAGAGAGTTTTGAAGTTGATCGGAAGAGAAGCCCACGAACTCCCTAAAAGATCGTAAGTGCCTTAAAACTAGGAATCAATTCTATCTACGTCTTAGACATACAAGCCTCTACATAGAAAGGAGAGAAGGCAAGAAGAAAGAGTCAACACATCCTCCAAATTCTAACACCGCTACAAGCCAATCACACTCCGGAAGATGAGTAGTCGTGGATTGATCAGTGACTGCAGAGGTTTTCTGTGATCCCTTTGGACCGTTCCACTGGCATAAAAAAAGGTTGTGCTTTGGTGCATTTCATAGTATTTTCTACGCAAAATTTCATACCATATGAACACTTCAAAGACTTTCAATCATTCTTTTTGTGATTAAAGTATCGCCAATATCCATTTTAATCATTTGGCTTTATATACAAATATTTAAAAGGTGTCTCAAATCGTCAGCAGTACGGGCTCAAGTTCTAACTTATAAGCTTTGACTTAACCAAAAAAGGGGAGACAAATTTTGTTGTAGAAAATACAAAGCAAATATCCGTTACCGAGGGCTCCCCGTTGGGGCCAAAAGCACCACCACGAGCAGTTCAACCACATAAAAGAAAAAAAGAATAGTCCACCCTCCAGTAGTCAGAGCTAGTTTGACAACCAAAATTGCAGTTTTAGGACCCAAAAAATTATTTTAAAAAAAGAATTAGTATCACGAAAAATCCCAAATTGATAAATCTATGTAAAATTTACTTCAAACTAATTTTTTTATCACTAAAAATCCTAAACTGATATATTTATGATAATTTTATTCTCAACTAATTTTTTACTAATTAAAAATTAAATTAGTACATTTTTGATAAGTTTACATTTTAGTTTCTATTAAATTATATTAATATGGCGAAAAATCACAAATTGGTACACCTATGACAATTGGAGATTATCAACTATTATGTGTCAACTCAATAATTTTAAAATTCAATGAAAATTAATAGAAATAAATTTGTGATAAGTGTATAATTTTAAGATTTTTTGTGATCAAAAAATTAGTTTTAAGTAAATTTTCACAGGTGTATTAGTTTGAGATTTTTCGTAATATTAAATCAAAAAAGAAAATAAAAACCACGAGAATTAATTACTATTCACAACAGGAGTAGCAGCACAACTCGAGCTTGGTGGTCCTGTAAACGAAGACGAGACAATAATCCCATTGAAAAGCAAAGAAATTTTAGGTGGGGAGGCAAGAAAAAAAAAGAAAGGAAAATAAGAAAAGACGTAAAGGAAGTTCGGAAACATGTCTTATGGACGACCCCCTCCATCAATATCTGTGATAGAAATGGCAACTTCATCTCTCGTTGATGTTCGCCCATCTTCTCTCAACGAAAATGCTTGCAGGACCGTCCGGAGACCAACGGACGCTCGTGAACCGCAAAAGTCCATTCTCCGCAGCCGGATGACCAGCTCATCAGTCACAAATTCATTCACAATAACAAGCATATTCTCATATTAAAAAGATACAAACATAATCTAAGCAAAGCATGCTTAAAATTTGATTCAATTGATACATTTCGTTCGAATGTAAACCGTAACTTATAATTACAAAACTATCAAAAGCAAAACTCTATTGGCTGCCTTTCTTAGTTGTCGATCGTCGGTAGTGGGCGCCCCCAGTCGCTAATGCTACTGCCGTTGATCGTTGCTGGTCACGATTGCGATTACTAGTCGTTCGGCGCTTTTCATTGTCGACGAGAAATATTCTCCAATGAGTTGACGTGTTTGTCATCCATGCAATGAAAAAGGAAATTTTAAACTAAACTATGATATTGGATCACTCATTTTAAGATGGGGCAAGATATGGACAACGGATGGATCAAACCCAACCCTATGGCTGAGAAGTCGAAGGAAGGAATGC
Organism: Eucalyptus dawsonii; assembly: GCA_016097615.1. Taxonomy (NCBI): domain Eukaryota; kingdom Viridiplantae; phylum Streptophyta; class Magnoliopsida; order Myrtales; family Myrtaceae; genus Eucalyptus; species Eucalyptus dawsonii. The sequence goes on along the minus strand of CM027875.1, from coordinate 46,321,485 downwards.
AGTGAGGAGGCCGTTCGGAAACGTCGTCGCTTAAAAGAATCATAAACGCCCAATGGCATTCCACTTTCCGTCAATTTTTTGGCATTAAAAATGAACAGCTAGAAGAACGAGAAGAAAAAAGCCAAAGAATTTCCCTCTCTATCTCAAAGCTTGTCTCTAATTCAGGCAGTCCTTCTTCACACTCCTCACCAAACCAGAATCGAAAAATGGCAAGAAAGGCGGCATGTCTCTGCCACGTCTCGCGAGAATCCTCCGACTTCTGCCGCTTCACCGAGTTCTACAAAGAGGTCTCTCTCTTTCTCTTTCCCCCCGCCGGTCGGGTTTGTCACTTTCTTTCGGGTCCTGAATTGCTATTTTGCTGATTGCAGATTCTGGGTTTGGAGGACATGGAGAGCCCCGAGTTCGAGTTCAAGGTGGTATGGCTGGTACAGCGCGAGCTCATCCGGCGGTCGATCCCAAGTACCTTCCCTGAGCCCACCATGTCTGCTTCACCATCTCCAGTTCCGATCCTTTCGTACAAACTCTTTCGAGGTTAATTCTTTCTTTTGGTCTGGTTGAGTTGAGACTTCAGAGAGATAGAGAGAGTCCGTGGACACGAACGTGGCTTCGTCGACCTTGGAGAGACTTGCTCTCGCTCGATCACCAGTCCAAAGCTTGAGGTCACCACCGCCGGAGTCGTCGATTATCTCTATCGTGGACAGGTACTCCTCGAAACAGAGTCCAGCTTAGTCATTTCACCAAACGCCTTCCTAGCAAATTCGGTTCCTCCTCCACAGCGTAATCAACCGCAATAGAACTCGGACAACAGCGAGGGCAAAGCAGGAATGAACTGAAATCATATCTAGAATTTAGTCAGATACAAAACGAACTGCTTCAGCTGTGGGCGTCATCAATGAGTCAGCGAAGGCCACGAACGGTTTCAAGCCATCGCCCTTAGAAACTCGACGCCGGGTACGCGCAATCCCGAGGCCAAAGCCCAAAGCAATGCTGGAGAGGGACAGATGGTGGAAGAGTAGGAGACGGCTGGAGCTCGGTGCTTGAAGGATCGCGAAGCCAGCGTGAATTGAGGTCGCGACGGGCGAGGCGGTAATAGTGACGGTCGCTGGCGAGGGGAATACCCAAATAGAGGAGCCATCGACGGTAGCAAAGACATGCCGACGGTGGGAGAGGAGCTGCGCCGAAGGCAGAGGCGGAGGCACGGTGATGGCGAGTTAAGCTAAGGGTGCACATAACAAGATTTTTGTTTCTCTATTTATTTTGTTTTTTTTATTTAAAAACAAGTTTGAAATAAAATCCGTTTGTAATGCGATTTTATTTTTTTTTATTTAGAATGGATTTATTTCAAAAAATAAATTTTAAATAAAAATCATAAAATTTAAAATTTTTATTTTTTTATTTTTGAAATAAAAGTGAAAAATGAAAATTTTCTTATCATTCACTCTCGTATATCGCCCATTGGACACTCCTATTGCCTATCGCCAACCGCTGCCCCCTCCAAAATGGAAATTTTATTCTGTTATTAAATGAATTTTTATTCCAAAAATAAAAATTTTGAATTGTTATTAAACTCAATAACTCGTCTAGGAATAGAAATTAAAAAATCAATTTATAAATTGATTTTTGTTAAAAAATTTTATCATGCTTACACCCTGGGACGCATTTGGTAATGTTTACATTTAGAACAATTTTTTAACAGAAATTTTTTTTTTTTTTTTTTTTGGTTTATGTTCCCAAAAACAATTTCTAAGTATAAGACGCGTCTTTATAAACTGCAAAAAATTTCTACTCCTTGTTAAACTTGCATAATTTTGTTATTTTTTTAAAGCGCGTTTGATAACAATTCGTTTTAGGAATAGATTATGATAAAAAATTATTCTTTTTTATTCTATTCCGAGAATAATTTCGAGCGAAAAGAACGTCTTTAGTAATTATATAAAATTTCGATTAAAATAAAAAAAGAACAGAAATGCGTTTGGAACTATATAAAATTTCTATTCCAATTCTAAAATTTTATCAAATTATAAAAATTCTATTGATTAATTATATTTATACTAAGTAATAAACATATTAACTAATCAAATTTTTATTAAATAGTAAATAATAAACTATAGTATAAACTATAAATATAAATACTAAATAATAAATTAAAATACAAAATTAAATATGTATTCTATATATAGCAAAATTTCCATTCATACTTCAAATCATTTTTTTATTTTTTAAATAATTTTATTAATTTTTTCCTCTTTTTTTTTTCCTTTCTTCCTCCCCTCCTTCTTCTTCCTTCTCCCTTCTTCTTCTTCTTCTTCTTCAAGGTGGCCAACAATCTCACTGGAGCGTTGTCGGCCCTCGGCGAGGCCATGCCTCGTTGGCCGAGTCTCGTCGATAGCTGCGGTCTCGCCCAAATCTAGTGAAGCCAAGCTCGCCCAGCCACCAATCAGGATCTCGTGGTGGCCTGGTGAGGTCGAGCCCCACTAGCGACTGGGCGAGCTTGGCCTCGCCGGCAGCTGGGCCAGCTGGGTGAGCTCGCTGGTGACCAACAGCAGTGGGTGGCGGGCGGCGGCGTTCGGCGAGGGGCGTTGGCGGCGGCAGACGGTAATGGCGGCGATGGTGACACTTAAAGAACAAGAGAGGGAAAAAGAAAGAGAAGGAAAAAGGAAAATTTATGTAGATTTGATTTTAGAATTATTCCGGGAACAAAAAATAATTTTTTTTTTTATTCTTGATTTTACTCAAAATCTGTTTCTAGGAACAAAAATTTTACTAAACGCGATTTTATTCTAAAACTACTCCCGAGAGCAAAAAATCAGAATCGGGTACCGTTTGGATGGTTACCAAACAACCCCTTAGTTTTTCAATATTTTTTTATTATATTTTTCCTTTTTTTCTTTTTTTTTTTTTTTTTTTTTTTTTTCTTTTTTTCTTTTTTCTTTTTCTTTTCTTCTTTCTTGTTTCTTTTTTTCTTTTTTCCTTCTTTCTCTTTGTGGCCGGTCGCCGCGGCCGCCGGGTCGGGCAAGCTCGTCGAAGCCTCGTCGGTGGCCTCGGTGGCTAGGAGAGCCTCGTGTCGGCCGACGAGGCTGGGTTCGACGAGGCTTGCCGTGGCTCGATGTCTCCGGGGGCCGGCGACGCTCTGGCAAGGTCGTCGGCCCTCGTCTGGCCGGTTGCTGACGCTAACCATAGCCAAGGCTGGTGACTAGCAAAAGAAAGAAGAAGAAGAAAAGAAGAAGAAAAAAAAAAGGAGAGAGAAAAGTTGTTTCTCGGAATTGTTCTTGGGAACAAGAAAAAACATTTTTCTATTTCTTGTTTCTGTTCAAAATCTATTCCTGAGAATAAAAATTAGATTTTTTGTTCATGGGAATAAAAGTTTTACCAAACACATTTATGTTTTTTTCTTGTTTTGTTTCCTGGAACAAGAGAATAGAAATTTTTGTTTCAGGAAACAGAAACAAAAATAAACAAATAGAGCCTAAGTGTCCTATCAGCTCGAGTGATGAGCTGATACAATGGGCTGGGCTGGGCTGTGCTCGTGGTTGGACCGGGCTACGTAGGGCCGAACTCAAGGGATGGGCTGGAGCTCTATTATTTTCTTTTCTCTCTCTTCTTTTTTTTTTTTTTTTTTTTTAACTTTTCATTTTTGTACTTATTTATTTTTATATAAAGACACATTCTTGATTTGTCAAGCACTAAGCATGTCACAAAGAAGATATTACATACAAATACTTAGTTGATATTATATACTTAACATATGTGTAAGGCAATATAAATGCCACAAAATTAAGAATCAATCTCTTCATAAAACTCGAGTCCCATGATCGGAAATAGCCAAGACCTTCGAATATAATTTAACATTTCAAAAGAGATGATTGAACAAAATTTGGAGAGTTTTTTTACGTGCTTTTCTTACAAACTCGTTTGTAGGCAGAGAATGCAACAATAGACAGCTAGGAATTATCTTCGTTACCAACACAAATGACTCATCTTGTACTACAAAGAAATCCAACACACCAAGCATGGGCGATTTTGATAAGAATCGATTAATACACGTACACATACAATGTTCTTCAACCTTTGGCTGGGTAACGCGACCAACTTGCAACCCAGTCTTGATTCGTTCCAAACCCGGCATTAGAGCACAGCAAATTCAACCCCTTTAATATAATTGAAGCTCTTTCTCAATTTTATTATACATTAAAAACCTAAAATCTGCATTGAATGCTCTAATTTGAAATAAAGTCTATGGTTTATCTCTGCTGGTGAATGACTCCATTGCCGGTCAAATGCAATCTCGAGTAAATGCATAATAACTTAGAAATTACACTCACTTAAACTACCTTTTAAAATAGGAAATAGCGTCATGAAGCTAACTCATGCATCTAATAGCCTAACAAATGGTCCAATTATGAGGAATGTGTACCATTGACACTCGATCTCGTCTAACCCTACAAGCCCGAAACACCCAAAACTTGATTCAGCCCTAGATGGATTTCATTTGAAATTGAAGCTGCAAAATGACCGAAATCACTGTTGGGTAGCACAATAATGAAGCCAATTCGGACATCTAATAAGAAATTGACATCCAATTTGAAGCTTGTTTACTCGGTCATAAGGTAATCATTCCGAAAATTTATGAAACTTCTAGATCGAGATTCTCACGACGCAGTTCATATCAAGACATGAAATTCATAGAGTAGAATTGACATATTGTAGAACATAACTCCCGAATTGATTTTGAGCATTAATAAGTGAAATTGTCCAATTGCACCACATGATTTTCAATTGTCTTATTCATACTCAAGTTGAAAATTCTTGATGCGCAAATTAAATTAGGGCACATAATTCACGGAGTATAAGAATCGTTGCATGGGTAACAAAAAGCCATAAATTCATTGTCTAAAATAACAATCTAAAAAGTCAAATTGCAAAATATCATTTCTGATTCACAAGCCCCTCAATATTTAAAATTCTCACAGCATAGACTAAGTCACAAAATTTGCCAACACAATTTGCCACAGAGCTGGTAACTAAAATCCCATATCGATATTGAAAATAAGCAATCAAAGGAATCAGATTCCTGAACTTGCCCATAAATCATGAAATATAAGCACTGTACATGTAATTACATCGGGACTATGCATCAAGTGAATTTTGAACCTATATATCGTTGCTCTATGCCCCATGTCAGAAATTCAATGATCTAAAACTCATGTATAGAATTTACAATACTTAGCCTTGGAATAAAAAAACATATACGTAGTTTAGTCCATTACTGTCTTTGAATCAAGTAATACGGATAACGGATAAGGCCATGCAAATTCAGGACTAGGCTTTCCTTTTCTTTTTCCTCCCTTGGATGGTCTCGATGGATGAATGGTAGGTGTATAAAATTAGGAGGGAATGACGACCATGACCTATTTATGTTGCATATTTTAATAGATCCACCCATTACAGGTCATTATTAAAATATTGGTCTTCATTGATCGGCCAACCATATTATTATTATCAAGATTTGCTAAGCCTCATACAATACGATCACATAACCATAAATGGGCAATATAACATCCTCATAAATTTTATAAAATTTATAATAGAGTATTTTTCACGGACCAAAATATTATGCAATCAATGTTAGCTCGCATTTTAAAAAAATTTCTATCACATTATGATATAAAATTACCAACTTCTGGTTCGTTTTAAAATATGGATCTTTCAAACAAATGTTTTGGTATTTTGCAAATGTTTTAATAGATTGGGTTATAAAAGAACCGGTCCTAGATAGAATGAATTCAAAATTCGACATTTTATGACCAGAAGAGAAAAGGTCTCTTGTGCAAGATTGAACAATATTGAAAGCATACCCAAGGAAGAAGCAACCGCCAATTGCCTCTTGACCAAGCAAAACATTGGGATTTTCATGTACTCCACGTGACTATCTAAACCAATCATGGTCACCACATGACCAATCAAGCCACTGAGATTTGCTCATAGCTAATCACAGTCTTAGCTGACTCTACAATATTATAAATCCCAAGTCTCTAGGACAAAATTGGTACAATTAGGAAGCTTAAATCCAGTTAATGCATTCTTTGCTAGGAAATCCATGCAAATCACACGCAAATTATTTACCACTTTTATCATCATTATGTATCACACATGATATGCTCAAACACATCAATGGCATGCCTAGAATTAATTCAGAGTTCAAAAAACACAAAAAAGAAAAATATCAAGTAGATTACAAAATGTGTCGATGACAATAATTATCTTAAAAAAATGATGCCTACACAGGGTTATGCCATAATTATCTTAATGATCTAATAATCAAGTTAAAGCACGAAATGAACTTGTGATTGTAGGCGCAATCCTCAGTGTACACATGACCATTTGGGCAAAAATTGATCTGGACAAGAATCAAGCTTCTTCTCTCGGGCACCTTGAGGAAATTCTCTGATTGGAAAGCAGTAAATGGCACATACATTGTCAGTCAGAGTGCACAGGATCTTTAAAGCCACTTCATGGAATGCCAGATATTTAACTACATCCTCTTACCACAAAATAGAATGCCAATCATCATCAGTAACATTCACAGAGACCTCCATACTAAATGGCTATTTGAACGTACTATGATTATGAAATGCTTTAACAGCTAGTGACAAAATAAAAAATCGTTTCTAACATCACACACAAATAGGAGAGTATCTTATTGTGCTAGAATCAGTACCAAGGATGTCACATCCAGATTTGTACTTTACATGTAGAATATAAATGGTCTTAACATTATAGTTCAAGAGTTATTTTGCGATGCGTTCACCTCAAGAATGGGAACTATCTTGGAACTGCAGTTTGACTTAGGTTATAGTCAAATGAAGAGATTAACTGACAAGAACAAAAACAATGAACACCAAAATCAGAATAATCCAAGAACCAGGAATGGAGAGCAAGGATGTTGTCTAACTTCATTTTGAAGACCTTCATATTTGTCCATGTCACAATTGACTCCCATCAAACAAGGCAATTTATACCCATAAGCATACTCAATCTTAGCACGAGCATTAGTCATACTGCCAAAGCAAGAAGTATTGCCACAGCGCACTAATTAATGTCATTCCATTGTTAATGGGCTATAATATTGAAGGTCACACAATGTAGCTCAATTGTTAAATGCACAACTGAGAATCACTCAACACACAGAAAAGGTGCATCATAAAACTATACATGATGTACATGATATTCAGAAAAGCAAGGAATCATAAGCTTACCAAGTTTTGCGAAGGCACCAAAGAATTCAACTGGAAGGATCAATGCACAGAAAAAATTTAGAAGCCTGAGTAACCTGTGGCCTGTGAGGCTTTGAAGCTGAAATCAAAATATTAGCATTCAGCATATATCTTTATTACTCAAAAAAAGAAAAAGAAAAAAGAGATTCCACGATGTTGAACAGCAAATGAATGGGAAAGGAGGGAAGGGGAAAACTTGGTGAACAGAAACGATATTCATGTTACAGGGTTCCTAGAACAGAGAAAAAAAAACCAAATTCATTTTATCAATGCATAGACATTATTTCTACACAATCTTTTCTGTATTTAATGAGTTTCCAAAGATGTCTAATGATCTCAGAAGCATGGAAAGATTATGGTCTGATCAGTCTCTTGAAAAATTTGCAACTGAAGAGTTCAAATTGGAGAATTCCTCGACCAAGAACCATATATGTTTTGTAATTCATGATAGGGATCAAGGAAGAAGATAGTTCTCTCAACAAGTCTAACCAATGGATTATCAACTATTAAGATACTGCATTTCATCTTTTTCCTTAACCAAGGACATGACGTCCCATTTCTCAAATGGCAATCTAAAAATACCCAGTCTAGAGGAAAGCTATATTTGATAAACTGAAAATTGACCAAAACAATGACTGGCCATTTGAAATTCTTAGCTTTCATTTACCAGGCAAATTCTACACCTATTCATGGCAACCATTACATGGCTGAAAATCGCTCTACTTAAGCAACTATACCTAGTGTCAATCCAGAAAAGCGTACCCACCATCTAAAAATGAACACCTTATACTTGATAAAAGAAAACTTGTGAATGGGTTCTTATCCAACCAATGACATGCTAGTTCTATGCTTGCGATTTCATTAACCCTTTGTCATCACAAAACATTCCACTGGGCTGGCATTATTTACCTGGGATGTGCAGATAATCCCAGACCAAGGATACAACATGATATCTTTACTGCAGTAAATGATGTGCATAAGGACAAGTGTGTGTGCGCGCGCGTGCACGTTTGTGTGTGAGAGAGAGAGAGAGGGAGAGAGTTGTTTAGCAAGATCTGCAATCACCCAAAGCCCCAGCACAGTTCTTTATCTAGCTTGTTGAAAGAATTGATTGAAAAGTAGGAATAGAAAGAGGCTTCCTGAATTCCTCTCAATCAGTATGGAAGGGAATGAGGCTAGGAAGACTCTCGTATTAGATTTCGAAAGTAGGAAGGTATCAACTTTGTTGATTGATAAAGTAAACTTTGGTTCAAAAAGTAATTTAAATCTATTATGCTCATGAAAGCCTCTTAAAAAATGTATTTAACTATAGGTCCATTGGAAAAAAAAAAAAAAACTATCATTTCCCTTAGGATAACTAATGTAAGTACGTGCTAACTCCAGTTTTATAACTTTCTTTTGAACAAACAATTCAGCTGGTTAAAATGGTCAATCGCCATTCATACCATTGTAGTTTCCTTGTCTATACAATCTCGCAGAAGAGAAAACCGCTTAATCCCTTTATCACTCCATAACATTTGAAACCCTTTATTCCCATCAAAGATAAAGAAACAAGAAAAAAGTTGGAAAAATTCATCAATTAGGCACACTTAAATGGGGGGAACATAAATGAAATTTCTATTGAATCAGCAAATGTTCCCAATGTTCTGCATTTCTACCTAGTTCATCACCTTGAAACCTATAACAGATTCCAATTGCAAAAAGTGTCAAAATATCATGTGAGAGATAATTTAGTAGACTTTGACAAAGCATTTTGCGAAAGGAAGTACTATCTAAGCAAAAACAGTTTTGCCAATAGTAGAACATGTTTTGTTTAAGAAGTTTACATTTCGTTCCTAAGATTATCAAATTTAAAAAATGTCTATACTCCAGGAAATAGATTTTTCATGCAAGCAAATTATCTCTAAAGTGTACCATTTGATTCAGTTGACTGTAACTGGGCTCTATCTGCGGTATTGACCTTGGCAAAATTCTTGTATCAAATCTAAAAAGGATGTGCGTTTTGGGTACCTATGGCTTGAAATTTTTTACTTTTAAAATGCCTTTGGGCCCTTATATATTTTTTACTTCTACATAATACCCAATGTCCATGGAGAGCAAATAACATGTTGTAAACACGGTGATATTTAGAGGCTTTTAATTCGGATGGGAAACTTCTCTTCAGAGAAATGTTGGCACCAGGGATCTGATTGAGAGAGCATTTGTGGATGATTTGTATACTAGTATTGGCTAGGATGGGTTCGAATCAGCTATGTCTCCCAAACATTGCATAGGAACCATGCTCACCATTATAACAACAGTCTCATACTCTCTGTCATGAAACCATGCAATAATTAGGGCCAGTTTTTTAGCTTCAGAAGCAGGAAATTGAGCAAGGCAGTCCTTTATCTGCAAGATGAGTCCTCTTGCTTGATGTCATATTCAGAAAGGCAATGAACTACTTCATGTTTCCCACACTACTTTTGACTAATAACCAGATTATTAAGAGCAGCATAACTATAAATTTCAATCTCATAAAGTCAAGAGTCTTCATGGTTTATTTCCTTTTCCCTAAATTTTTTTGTTAAGATGCATCCTTAGTACATCTCTTGCTTCTTCTCCCTGTACTTGAGTTGTTCTTCTTTATTTAAAAAAAAAAAAAATGAATCAAAAAACAATGTCCTTAACTAGATTAGCTACTTCATGTACTGCATAAATCACAATGAAACAGATCCTGTTTCACTACGTTTTAATTTTTTTGTCAACAAAGTTTGAGTAAAACCTTGATGAGTTTTAAAAAAGCTTAGAAAACATGAAATTTTAGATCATAGCAGCATCTAACAGATGAAAAATCATTCTGGAAACAGAAGCCGTACAGTGCAACTTAGTAGGCACCTGCTCTCACATATGCAAGAAGAGACAATTACAACTAATAAACACAAAAAGAGGTTTCTTTATCAAGTATATTGCCCATAGCATGTCAGAAAGCAAAGCATAATTGACTCATAATTAAAATATCACATTTCCTTGCAGATTTCCATATTTAACCATGACAACACTAAAGGCATCAAAAATCTTGCTGCAGTGAGAAAACGTGAGAAACAGGGGGTAAAGGGAACAGGAAAGAAGAATCTAATGTTAGCTTAACTTATAGCACTTCCCATAACTGTACATCTTTTAGGGCATATGAAAAGAATATGGAAATGTCTAAGAAATCACAATGAATTCAAGGAAAAGGAAACAAAGTGGAGAAATTTAGAATTAATATATACTTGACTTCTAGACACTCCCAGAAACTCCACTTAAGGACAGAAAAGATGGAAAATTAGTTCCACAAACCTCCATTTCTTTTCATGGTTATGTGTTGCAATATTTAAATAGTGACAACAAACAGAATCACTATGAAATCACATCCATCAGTAATCAACATAAGGAAGACCTCCAGTAAGTTTTAGTTGTCAATCATCATATGTCACAATTGCAAAGTGGAGCTAAGTAGATACGAAATCAGCAACAAAAGCAAGTTCAGAAATGCATGCCTTGGAGCTACTTGAATGCAACGTCAGTATTGAGCCACAGCCTCAAAATTTATCATTTGTACGGGCATATTATACTTCCTTTATACCTAAAAGGGGTACAAGAAATCTAATCATTCATGAATAAACCAATTCAGGAAAGTTTAATTTTATTTTAGTATGACCAACAGATGTACCAATTGTCGATAATGGTGCTGCACACCTGTGCATGGTTCACATGTCACATAAAGGGAGCATGCCGAAAACTTCTCTGCAACTTCTGTAGCTAAAAATCCAGTCATCTGCCACTGTTCCTGAAGGACATCAAGAGCTTCCATCTCTGCATATCTTGTTGCCTATGAAAGAGCAAGGAGAAAAAAAAAAAAAAAAGCAAGCATATCAAATTTAGGAGCTGTCAGAAAGATAGTTTCTTACAGTGTAGGTTAGCATAAATTTATGATATGCATTTCATGAGAAATGTTTTTCTCCTTCAGGTTAACCAATTGAGAGTATATATAAGATAGATTAGGGCATACACTACATGAACTCAACAAGTTTTGCTCGCTTGAAGTTGCTGAGAATCTCACATGGAAAAATGGCTTCTTCTTGGATTAGCCACCTCCACCTTTTCTAACAGATTTTCAAATATACCTTGTAGCAAGGTGCCTTTCTTCTTTCAGTATGCTCCATGAGATATTTAAAGGGCCAAATATTTTTCGTATTGACTATTCATTACTGTCCACAAAATCATTTATAGTATTGTATTGTCACCATATAACTACAAAAAATTGCAGCTAGACTATTAGATAGGAGATGATCTGTACCGGAAACCTGGCTTACGCTATTTGTGTACATGTGGCCATTGTATGAAGAAATGTGCCCAAGGAGTTGGTTCCTAAATCTTAAAAGACAATGCAATGCTCTCAATGCATTTTTATACCAAGCAAGAATAAGAAAGTCAAGCTAGCATACAGCCCAAGAGAACAATGTTAGGAACTTCAGAAAAGCAGATAAAGACCATAATATGGCTCCGGACAGAGCACAATGGCAAATGAAAAATGCAACACATTATGCATAATAAAGCAAGAATATTGCTATTGTAGGCCATAGCCATATCTTATGAAAGAATAATGTGAACAAAACCCTTTACAGCCTAATTATGCATGCAAAATTCCACTATTAACAGATTTGTTCAGATATATTATTATATGATCTATTAAAGAAATAATTAAGGGAGGAACATAAAATGATCAAAAATAATCTACAAGTGGATAGTTCGAGGGTATCAATTCAGAACACTAACAATGTACTGTCAACCAAATTTTATAGAAGGGGGGTGGAGAAGCAATGACGAGCATACATTTCGTGGTTGATAAGTCCGGTTTCTTCCTGCCACAATAACGCTTCCATCCTCAACAATCACACAGCTGTTCAATCAAAGTATATTATAAATAAGTGAAGTATGCAGTAAAACCATTAACTAATTTAGACTAAAATACTAATTATCTTAATTAGACAATGAGTTCATATATTTGAAATGCACCTACTTACTGAAAATCAGTTTCTTATCCCACTAGAACTTCAAGGATGTCCAATGCAAGCTTTGTCTTATATAAGAAAAGCAAATAGGTCTTGTTACTGGTTAGGAGAAGAAAACATGAGGATAAGAGTCAGAAATTCTCTCATGCATGCACAAATGCATACAGGCAATTCAAGAGGAAATCAGCATCAAGTTGCTACCAGTAGAAATATTCAGCATGTACTATAGCTACGGATGGAATGAATGCATGTCTCATACCTATGTGATCAAGATCTTGCTGCTCCAAAGCAATGGTTACTACCACATTCTCATTCTGTAATTCAGATGCAAATCCCACCTAACTGTTGAACTGACATGGCTCTAAAGCAAAAACAGCAACTAATTTGAGAAACTATGCGTTGCTCGTTCCAGTGTGTCCTATCATTGGTACCTCATAAGCTTATCTTCGATTTACTAGGTTTCACTCAAACATTCAAGAAGCTTCCAGAAGCTTTAGCTTCTGGGTCAATTTCCTCCATAAATGCTATGGCACATAAGCATAAAAGGAGAACGTTAAACTGTACCAAAGGCCTCAGGAATCAGAGTTGACAATCAGCTTCTTGTGCTTTTATCTCTATTCTAGTGAATAACTTATGTAAACTCCGTGTTTCTTGTGATTTTTTTCTTTTCATACCCACTGTCCACAAGGAGAAAGAAAATACCACCTACCGATTATATATGGGCATAACTGATGTTTATATTACTCTCATGCTCCAAGTAAATTTGGTTTTTAATTCTCCGTAGATGCCAAAGTCAACAAGTGGTAAAAGGACTTGACTGTCCAGCAACCTTTCCTGTTGGCTTGCCATTTCACTGCATCTTCTTCATTCTTCAATGGTTTTGCCTCTTCAAGCACCACATAAAACATAGAGACAGAGCCCTATCTTGGCCATCGAAGTTTCTCACAATTCAATAGTCCTGGAAAACCTTTCGCCTGCTGTACATCTTTATGAATTGTACATACTACATCCACATTTCCTAGACACCTCAAAAGCACCCCCAAACCCCAACCCCGCTGTGGGTGGTTGTCCGCTGCAATGCCTGGTTTTGCATAAGGGAGTCCCAACCTATAGCACCAGGATTGGCTCAGTTTTCGCCTGAAAAGCAAACCAAACCAAACCGCGTACAAGCTACTTCCCGTTGTTTCACTCTCCCTCGCTTGTTTTTCCATTGAACCTAGACTTCACCTACTTCTTTGAATAAATTGCCACTTATCAAAAGAAAGAAAGAAAAGCTATACCTCCTACTGGGGATTGTTGCTGATTTTGCAGCGTGTAACATCGATTGCCAGTGAATTCACTACCAAACATCCACAGACCAAACTTACGAAGAAACACCTTATTCAACGTCTCTCGAACAAATCCATGGACGCATTCTTCGAGTTCCCGCGCAATTGCAGCACCGCACAAATCGAATTCAAAATCGAGCTGATCTATAGCAATCTGCATGAAGCCCAGAACCTCAGGAGAGAATCGTTCAACCCAAGCTACTGCTTGATCAGTTTCCATGGCTTCGGTCGGCGGTGGTAGTCCGTCGCCTCCGCTCGCCGGTCTCCGCCGCCATCGCCGGCGATTCGCTAGGGACTGTTTCAGGAAGACTTACTTCTTCTGTTCGTCGATTCAGTTGACAGGTGGCGGTCTTGAATTCGCCAGAGCTTGGCGGCGTCGGATGGAAGATGATGATCAGTCGCGATGCTGAAAGTGGCGTCGGTGGAGAAAATGAGGATTTAGCAAAACAAGGAAAAGAGACAAAGAGAAGAGAACGAGAAGAACAAGAGAAAAAATCAGGGAGGTCGCTTACCAACGAATTGCTTCCTAAGCAAGTTTCTCGATCATTCTCTGCTCCATTGGTCTAACTGGCAGTCAACAGTCTTGATTCGCTTGCTCTGAGTAGAATGGAGCATCGTTTCTCCTCAGTGCTGACAAATCATATTTCGTAGTTCTCCTTTGCCAATCTTGCAAGTGTTTCTGTCTATTTGTTTCGATGGCACCATCTTCATACATAAATAAACTCTCGACTTCTGAATATATTGATTTATGATCAATCTCGTAGAGTAAAGCTGGATCAATTAGCTGATTATTTTGAAGCATAACTTTTAGGTTGTTCTCTAGTTGCTTGCATAATATTCGACATCCCCACTTTTTCACGTATTTACCGGATACTGTGAGGCCAAATTTTACTTGACTTCCATCAATTTGACCGAAATCAACTAACTCCCACAACTTTGAGGGTGCGAAATAAAGAAGGTGGATATCATCCAACTCCAACGATAGATCACTGCTGGTAATACTTTCCTGTCCTCGACGACCATTAATATGGGTAACAATTTTAAATGAGTCTTCCTCCTCCATATAATGCTTGTTGAGAGCGACACATAAAGCAAATCCAAAAAACTTGTCATACAAGTCTTTTGAAGCCATAAAAGATATAGACTCCTTTTCAATAGGGTGAACCCACTCTAGCATCTCTTCTCGAGGAAGAATAATATAGTGTTCCAAAAACTGAAATAAAGATAAATCATTAGAAAGTACCCAAATTGTTATTAGTTCCCAACTAGAAAAATTCAATTTGAATTTAGTGAGTAATCCTACGGAGTTCCACTTGGAATCGGAACTCTATAAACGAGTAGAGATCCATTGATCCTTGCTTGCATTAGTATACAAGCCTCGTGTGATAGAAATCATTCCCCTAGAAGACGGTAGCCAACTCCATTACATGCATACACATGTGGAACCACTTTATATTTGTTTGATTTTTTTCAGCCTCCAATCTTGCATTTTCTGTTATTGCAATATCCAACCACGCATTGAATCCAGTGTATAGTCCACATCGATATGCATGTGTGCGTGTGCACATGTATGTATGCGTGAGAGAGAGAACCTAACCTCGTCATGTGAAGAAATATCAGCAATGGTCAACCCTCTGCGAACAAAATCATGAATTGAAGTTAAATCTCCATAATTTTGCAAAGATCCGCAATTATCCGCCCCAAAACCACACAAAAATGGTGGAAGGTTGGGAATCTCCTGTAATTGATGGCAATTATTAACAAACAAACGGAACAAATGATGGCGTTTATTGATGGATGTAGGAAGGCCAGTAAGATTGTTCCCCGACAGAATAAATGTTGTCAAGAATGGAGAACATGAAAGATTCTGAAGAAAGTCTACTTCGGACAAATTACATTCCGAAAGGTTTAACCGATGTAAGTTTGAAAGTTGGGTCGTCATGCAAGGATTAGTTGAATCCTCGTACTTTGGAAAACCGATTAAATTTGTGCAAAAATCAAGAGCCAAGTCTTCGAGGTTTTGTAATGTGTAAATGCTAGACGGAAGGCTCATCAAGTTCTTGCAATGACTTAAATACATACACTCTAAAGAGACAAGATTTTCTATTGATGCGGGAAGTCCTTTAATAGGGGTTCCTTCTAAAAAAAGCTCTTTTAGGGCTTCGAGTTTATGTGGAACATCAGGGAACCTTTCAAACTTGGTGCAATTTTTAAGATTGAGAACTCGAAGATTTTTTGACTGGAGCTCATTTGGAAAAACACTAAGTTCAGAGCACTCCTCTAAATTCAACACTTGTAACTTGTTGAGATATGCTATGGACTTGTGAGCTTCTAACAAGTCTTTGCAATTACGGAGATGTAATTCCTCAAGATTTGGAGTACACGAGAGGTCGGGCATGCGAACCAACAACTTGCAGTAACTGAAATTAATGTACTTCAAATTTTGGAAGCCCTGCAAAAACAACAGAAACAACTTTGGACAAACATTCTGAAAGGAACACAAAAAGGATGCTCATATGATGACGTCACTTCCTTACATATAAACCGTGGGATTCCCATTTGAGAATAGGTTGCCACTTGCCACTGAAGCATATTTGTTATTGATCTTTCAAAAAATTATTATATTTTGGGTTGTTGATCGTACATATTGAGCAGTTTTCTGCGGACTCCACAAATGTCAAACTTGCGAAATGATGGTAATTCAATATCAAATGTCATTCACACTGTCCCTAGTTTTATAATATTGATGATTAATAATATCATAATTTATTTGTAGGGGCTATAAAATTGGCTATACAACGCATAAGGACGCATGGTTTCACAGGGAAAGGATGTGTCGTGATTACATATCCTTGACTGTTATATAATATATATTGGCCGGATGGATATCTCATAATTACATATCCTAGGGCCACAAAACTCTTCATGTGGAAGGAAACAAGGAGCGTTAGTAGATCAGACAACTTGAAACCTACTATTTAGATTACTAAGTAATTTCTTTTTTTGCATAGTCCGAATAAAATTTATTAATCTATAAATTAACTTTTCATTTTTCTTGTAAATTATATGTTGTATTGAGAATTGACTCGACACTTTCAAACTTTATATATATAAGCATGTACATATTTCAGCAAAGCTTGCATTAAGTGGTGTCGCATGGCACACGCATGACTAAGCTATACCCAGCAATTTGGTTTCCATCATCACTTTAGCAAATCAGAGATAACTTATCATTTTATATTTTAGACAAGAGTTGAATAATATATAGGTACACAACGTAATTTTTTTTGTTTTAACATTCTCCAATAATATAGAACTCTCGACTCTCTCTCTCTCTCTCTCTCACGCACATTCTCCATTGGGTCTTCCCCTTTTCTTTTTAAATTACTCGTCACAGTTCCTCTAATTATATCACACATGTCTAGTCCCCCCCCCCCCCCCCCCCTTTTTTAATAATCTGGAGTCACAGCATAAAGACTCGATTATTTAAAAGCCGTTTGAAGACCCTGCTAGCCCTTGAGCTGGTTAAGTCCATGCCATTTGACCTATGTAGGTTCATCACTTGTCGAGTTCTTTCATAAATTATTTCGGAACAATTCTTTCTTATGCCCAGACTATGAAATGCAGTAAAGAGTTACGCCAGTATAGATCTAGAAAATAAGATATCCTTATTTACCAAAGTGACCTGTTTAGAAACTGTTACATGAGAAACTATTATGCTTTTTTTTTTAACCCAAATCTAAAAAATCTTTGTAATATTCTATGGTTAATTCAATTTTGTCCTTGCACACCAAGCATTCATTTGGATGATATATTTATATCCATATTTTATATATCCAAAAACTTGTCACAGAATATATGGAATATCCGAAATCCTATTCTATCTTTATTTTTCCCAATCTTGTCATATGCGGCGAAAATGTCTATACAACTAAAGGTAGCTTTGAGATTAAAACTACGTTTAGTATGATTTTCTTCCCTTAGAGAACATACTAGGAGGGGGCACCTCAAGTGTCTTTATCAACCCTAAAGAGAGTACATATATTTTACGCGTCAATACTCATAATTAAATTTATCGCTCGTTTACATAATCTATAACAATTGTATTTGCGTGTATAGAAATAATTGTGCGCATATTGAACTTTGTTGGTTTAACTTCTACTCACTCTTTTAGCATATATATATAGTATATGCACCACGTGAAAGAATTAGATAATATATAGGTACACAGCATAAAAAATTTCACACTTAAAATTGTGTAGACAATTATTAGAAAAAATTAGAATTAATATCATTGAAAATCCCAAATCTATACATAGATTTACTCTCAATTAATTTTCATTTCGTAAAAATCCTAAAATGGTACCATTATGACACAATTACCTCAAACTAATTTTCTTTTAACAAAAGAATCCTAAATTGGTACTCCTCACCCATAGCTACCATCCATTACCAAATGAAAATTAGTTTGGGACAAACCACGAGCATGCAAATGTGGGCCACATGACAAAATTATGACATGCATCATGCCTTGTGAGAATCATAGAAGCATGGTGAAGTGTTGCGTGGCGAGTGCAGATGCAAACCACATGACAAAACTATTCCACATGTCATGTGATGTGACAATCACAAAAGCAAAGTGAAGTGCCACGTGCCGAGCGTGAGAATGAAGACTACTAGTTCTTGCTTTAATTGTATATTATAGATGAATGGGGTACGTAAACACTATCACAATGTGATTGTGTAAAAATTAATAAACTTTGAAAAAAAAAAATGAAGTCAGGCAAAGACAATGAAGCCATCTTTGATAAACATTCAAAAGAAAATAAAAATTTCACATACTTAATTCAAAATCTGGCTCTGATTTTTTATTAAGAAACTAGTGCTATGGCCCAACTAGACCACTCATATCGATTTAGTTGTGCACACATTACACACATTACTAGCAAAGTTCCTTACAAATACTCTATCATCCACTTGGAAGTGCTGCTCCTTAAGAAATTATTTAAGCAATTAACAATGCTTGGTTTTATAGAATGATGCATTCGAACATTCGACTGAGCTAAATTTATTGATGCTGGATATATCCCCACTGTTTAGGTATATGCATTGGATAATGCTCTATCACTTGATGACTACGTGGCCTACCACTCAACCTGTTAGTCCTCGAGTGTTTTTACTTCTACATATATGTCAATGGGTAGGTTAGTCAATTTCTTGTTTCCTTTTTGTTTGATCACTATACAAGTTTTCTGTTAAATAAAAAAGTTTATATGTAAACAATTGACACCAAATTGCATTTTGAATATCTTAACTAGGTAGATTTGATCTGATTTTGAAATATATCTATGTTGATTATTAGAGATATTATTTAAGGTAAAGATGATCTCCTACTTTAAAAGATTTCAATCTTTTGCTCTTTTATATTCCTTCCATCAATTATCCTCACTTACTTATTCTACAGATATTATAACACGGACGGGTATATGAAATTGATTATATTATTTTTTATCTCTCACGTTTTTCAATATTAAAATTTGAATTTTAAATGATGCAATGACCTTTATAAATCAATTTCAAATCTTAAAATATCTTTCTCTTTCCAAGTATTGTAGAAAGCTTCTTTGTATTGCGTATTTTATTAACAGGTTTCCATTGAGATTTCTAATAAAGTTGTTTGCTTAATTTTTCAAATGCCAATTTTTCACGAGAAGCTAGCGTCATTTTGAAAGAAATTAGAGAAGTGGTTTCTAAAACATAGGAACACCGCTTCCTTTTGTGTAGTAGTACATATAATAGATATACATATGCAAATGAAGTAGATAATAAAAAGGTCTGTAGGTAAATCTCACCTTAAATCGTTTTACGACTCTTGTGATATTGCCTTCACTTATATTAAGTCCCACTAATTTCTTTGGACCGGAGGAAAATTCTGGAATTTGGTGAGCACATCCAGTCCACTCAACCCATCTAAGCTCATTAGGAAGACATATAGGACCTTGGAAAGAATCACGAACATTGTGCAAGATGAGCAATCTCAACCTTCTCATTTTCGTAAAAGCATCAGGACTGATACACATCTCTATTGGCTCAGATGGCTTGAACACTATGGCTTTGACAGCACAAGTTCCCTATATATACAAGACTATTTAAGTTATTCATAATTAGTAACTAGAGCAAAAAAAGATAAAAAGCAGAATTTTGATGGTGTTTGCTAGTCTTACCATGTTGCTTGACAGAACATCGACAACATCATCATACTGCCATAATCTGCTGCGTCTTCCAGGATCATCACTTTCTTGGTTCACAATATCCATACCCATCAATTGAATCAAGTCATGCATTTTTATGTTCCCTGACTCAATTTTTATTAGAGACCTCTCCATGAGAATTTGTAATCCTATTATTGCCTTAAGATCGCAACTGTTGAGAACTTTCTTTACATACTCACTATTCCACCCCTTAAAGAGGCAGGCAATGTAGAGAAAGATCTCTTGCTCATTTCGCTCTAGTCCATCGTAACTTATTTTGAGCACATCATTGATGCCTTTCTTAGGAGCCGTAGAAATACCATCTAGTGCACTTTCCCATTCATATTCTCTTCTACCACGTAAGAAGGAACCTAGCACCTCAAGTGCTAAAGGAAGGCCTTTAGCATGATTTAGAACACTATCCACTAAATCTGTCCTAATTCTAAAGTTTTGGTGTGTCGGAAAAGCATGCTTACTAAACAACTCACGAGCATCATTGTTATTTAGTTCTCTAACTTCGTACACATGATCTTGATCTATTCCGAGATAAGTTAGCAAATGGTTATCTCTTGTAGTAACTATGATCCTACTCCCATTACCAAACCACTTACCTTCTCCTACTAAAGCATGTAACTGGCACAAGTTATTCACATCATCAAGGATGAGGAGAGCTTTTTTGTGACAAAGCCTGTGCTGTATTAGATTGATACCTCTCTCAACACTGGACACTTCTAATTTTTGTTGCAATGATAAAATCTCTAATAGCAAAGTTTCTTGCAATGAAATTACATCCTTGGAATTTTGTGCTTCTTGAACATTTGCTAGGAGACATGAACCCTCAAATTGTCTAAAAATAGCATTGTAAAGAGCTCTTGCTAAACTTGATTTCCCTATGCCTCCTTGTCCCCATAATCCCACCATGACAACATCATCATCAGATTCAAGATGTAGCATCAATTTCAGCTTAACCACTTGGGAATCTATCCCAGTCGGATGCTTAGCAACATGCAAAGGTGTTCGGTTTAGGCGAGTGGAGATTTCCTTCACAATTCTTTGTATAAGCTCTGATTCATTTCTGACAAAAATGAAAAAAGAAGTTGTAGCATTATTTTTGAATAAGCAATCGCCAGCCAAATGACAAAGAAATGCGTCAAATTTTCACATAATCACAGCAAAAAAAAAAAAAAAAGAAAAGAAAATGCATTCACACTCATTCAAATTAGAACTCGGAGCTCCACACGAATCAAAACAAGTTCAAGGTTCAATTTTTAGTCATCCAAGTGATTCATGTTGTTATAAATTATGCACAATGATTTACTTATTTTTTTGATTGTTATGTGGGATTATTTAAATGCTTAATCGAGCTTTTTATGACTTTGAATGATGGTCAAAATTTCAAAACTATTAAATACGCCGAAGCACGATGTCATTGCCTTTACGGCCCATGCAAACTAATTGTCGTCTCAAGCATCACGAACTTTCTTATTCCTTCCAAAGTAATGGCGTAAGTGCAATAACACCACTTAACATTTTGTCCATGGGTCGACCAAGTTTTAACATTTTAAACTTACATTAGGTGCATGTCGATTCAGTATTTATTTATTTATTTTACAAACAATCTTTATACTCACTTGTAAAGCTTAATTTCTTATATGAAATATGAACTCCAGTCAACTTACTCATCATTCAAATGCCACCCGGACAAGCTGCCAGCTTCAGAAAGAACGTTCTTCCATATCTTCACTTCCTCCGAATCCTTGCCGAACTTGGACTCATGCTCGGTTAGAGCTCTCCCACCTCGCACTTCTCTTGGCTCCACTTTGTAAAATACTGGTAGAACGGTGAGGTTGTTTTGCTTCTTGCACTCCATAATCTTGGCCACCTCTTTTAAGCACCACGTTGAGGAAGCGTAATTCTTAGAGAAAACGATGATTGCAATGCAGGATTCTTCAATTGCTTTCATAAGCATCAATATTTCGTCTCCCTTTTTCAATTCCTCACTATCCAGGAAAGTGTATATTCCAATCTGATGTAAAGCTTGGTGGAGATGGCTGACGAAATTGTTACGCAATTCTGCACCCCTAAAACTCAAGAAGACATCGTAAATCTTTTTGGATTTCGATGAAGTAGCCATTGGACGTGGGAGTTTAACAATCAGCAATGACTATTAGCTAAAAATTTGAAACTGTGTTTTCAAGCAGGTCATTCACCACTTGATCTTCTTGTTGATCTCTTCTTATACTGGAGGACCAAGACGCATTCCTTCTTTTTGGGGTAAGGAAAATAAAAAAATAATATTAGAACTTCAAAAAATGAAGACCACGTGCGACCATGTGACACAAGCTTCTTCGTGGCCGACAAAAGTAGAGATTAATAATGCAGCACAAACAGACAAACAACTTTAGGGTGACGGATTCCTGTGATCCATGGGTCCTAGGCTCACTCATAAAAACAACTTTGCTGGCCTTCCTCGAAATTTCTTCCCCCAACCTTTAAGAAGTATTTTTGCTATATAATAATTTATCACATGACAACTCAAGGCATATATAATAACAAGCACAATCAAGTATCCTAGAAAAAATATTATTATAGATCTATTAATAATAGTAGAATTTTGGAAAAACATGGTGCTAAATTATGGAACAATATATGTAATAGGTATGAACACATGGACTTAATTTTTACCATCACATTATTCTGATTCTCTTATTGACACAAGCTTCTTTGTGGCTGACAAAATTACTGAGGAAATAACTTTGGGGTGATTAATTTTTTGTCATCTGGTTATAGGCTCACTAATCAGAAAAATATTTCTCGCTTCCTTGAAATGGCGTCCCCAACTTTGAGTGATTTCTTCTTCTTCTTCTTTTTTAGTCAAATGAGTGATTTCTTCTTGAATAAGTAATAATATGTCGGGACTACTTAAATGACATATAATAACAACAATACTTTCTAATAGTCAGATAATCACAATATTCATCACCAAATGTCAAAAGATCAATTTGTCAAAGTTTGTACCTCTAACCCTATATTGACACATAAATTTTTGTTTGGAAACTTTTCATTCATTTCATGAGAAAACTAAAAGTCAAGTCCATCAATAGCGATGCCATTGGATCCTTAAACAAAAACATTTGCTTAGGTTAGTCCTACACTTGCATCGTTTGTCACATTTCTCTCTGCATTGAGACAATATACACATTTTTGTGTAGGCACAGTGCATTCAAATTAAACAAAGCTTGTTCGCATAGAATAAAATAGGGGCTTAACTAAGAACATCTTCACTTTAATTGGCCTGATGGATGGCTCGACATGCGAGATTAACTAGAATTCAAAACTCCAAAATCACAGGAGTTAGCTTCAATTTCATGATAGCGTGATTGGACACAACTCCGAGATAGGGGAATTCGTCCTAACTCCTCGCTGTGGAGTATTTGGACAAGTTGGATCCCGACTCCAAGAATTAGGGAAGTTTGGAGCAAAGATCTTTAAGATGAGGATTAGATAAATCGAGCCTCGCCAAGATAAAGGATTGTCACGAACAAACAACGATTTTTGAAGAGGATTTTTGAAGGAGCGAAATACGGTCAAGAGAGTTGGATTACACAATATCCAACATGGTCAAACACTCATAGAGGACCCTCGGTTGATGGCCAGAAGACAGAGCAAACCAGATGATCTGGAGAAGATTGATTCGGTCAAGTGAACTGGCCGGGGAAAAACAGAAAGCGAGTCATTTGGTGATTGATTAAGGAAGATCTGTCTGTGAGCTTTGGAGACGGAACGAGAAAAGGATTCGGTGATTCTTTTTAGAAAATAGAGAAATGCGTGAGATGGGGACCCTTCGAAAAAGTAAAATTGATCGTGAGCTTCAAGCGCGGGATGGCTTTCGGTGGCCGTGGATTCCAAAAAAGAGAGTGTGAGTTGGAAATTAATAGAAAATCAGAATCAGACAAGATTCGAAAGCGGGGAGTGGGAGAAAAAGCTGGAGAGTTAAAAAGGTGTAGGATTCAGTGATCTTGAGGACGAACAGGAAGAGAGCGACGCACAGAAGGGGACCACAATTTACACACTCGGCCATCTCCTCATCATGGTAAAGCTTGCTGATTTCTGCCCTTTTCCGTTCATGTTTTCATTTGATCAGAACCGAATTCCATGTTTCCTACTCTTGTGATTTATTTGCAAAGTCCCAAAGCCATCCATGTGTATGTTCGTGTAAAATAGCACGAGTTTGGAATTTCCATGCTTGTTTCTAGATTCCATGATTGGTTTCTCACTTTGTTTTGTGCTGAAATTCACTATGTGTTAAACCTTGTAATAATAAACATTTCGTTGCATCACTCACAATTAGATATGTACCAAAAAATCAAAACATAGAAATTGCATATCACAATTTAAAATCACACTAAGTTCTTATTATGGTATAGAAAATTTACCATCATATCGAATTTCTCAAAAATCATTGGGAAAAAGCCATAGAAAATCCCAAACTTTACCCAATATGATAAATTTACCCAAAACTTTTTTATGTGACACAAAAAACCCCAAATTTTGCCAACTATGATATATTTACCCCAAGCTCTATGACTGATGAATTTTTTTTTTAAATTTTTTTTCTTTTCTTTCTTTTCTTCTTCCCTCTTCCCTCCGCCGTAGTTGGGGAGGGAACCCGGACTCAGGTGAGGGCTTCCCTCACCCACCTAGGGGAGGGTGGCCCTCACCCGACGCCAACGAGGGCATTCCTCGCAAATCTGGCCCAGGTGAGGGTAAGGGTTGCCCTCTCCAGTGTCAAGCAAGGGTTGTCCTCGCGTAGGAGGGTGAGGGTGGCCCTCCCCTGGATCAAGCGAGGACAGTCATCACTAGATCCAGCGAGGACAAACCTCGCCAAATTGGGCAAGGCAACCCTCACCTAACATACTGGAATTACCAGCCGTGAATCGTGCATGTTCCGTCCCCGCGCGATACGAGCAAATGCCCATGCAAGACTAGTGACCAACCCATGATCAATGTTCGGCCAGTCCCTTGGTCGACCTGCAGTTGTTCACCTACTCCATGTCAAGTGCCCATGCTCGCCCATGCTGACCCTGATCTTGCTTTTGACATGCGCCCATGGGTTTTCCAATGCCTGCAGCCATTGAGTGGCCTGATATGTAGACTTGACAGGATTCAAACTCCACCGTTGGATCGGAGGGATGATCAACGACTGGGGAAAGACCCGAACTTGTATAAATAGGGGTCCCTCCCCCTCATTGAGCTCAGCTCATTCGTAAATAATACACTTGCCTCTTTGTGCAACCAACCCTTGTGTTTGTGCGTATGCGTGAAAAGGCTGACTTGGGATCGAAAGTCCTAAGGCTGCACGGTGCTTGATCGATCAAAACCGACTAGCCCGTGCACATGCATGCCACTATGATTGAATTCAATGTTGTTATTTGAATCGTACGCAATGGAACATGCACGTTGCTCTGATTGGCCTGAATTCGTCTGTTTTTTGAGTTGCATATGTTGGATCGACATTCAAACACCGTCTTCAAATATGACCTTTCGTTTATTTGACATGGCATCCGATTCAAGCCCCTTTTTGCTTGCTGCTTTGATATGGATTCATCCACATTTGTTTGATGCGTTGGACTCATTTGCGGTATCTTTCTTCTTCTTCTTCTTCCCTTTTTAAAAATAAAATAAAAATAAAGCACAAATCACTCATCATGATCAGTCGAGCCCTTAGTCGCCTCCATCATGTGGCAATTTCACCAGTAAAATAAAATAAAATAAAAATAAAGCACAAATCACTCATCATGATCAGTCGAGCCCTTATTCGCCTCCATCATGCGGCAATTTCACCCGAGGGTGAGTACCAAAGCTTTTTAGTCTTCGAAACATTAAAAGAGAACTATATATGTATTTACTTTAAGAAAACTCATGATATGAGGATTTAACCAAGGAATGTAGTACTGAAAGAGCGATGTGGAATATGCTAACTTTGTCTTGTGCTTAACCACATCCTCAAGCCTTAAACTTTTGAATATCGCTTTATAGTCTGGTTGAGTATTTTGTTCGCAATCAACCTGACAAAACGATGGATGTCAACTCGTAAAACAATTTAAGAATGTGGGTCAAAGTGGCCACAGTCTCCGAGAGTTTGGGCCATATTTTCAGACTTTCACTCCTAAAACTATAATTCTCTTGAAGAATCTGTGAGGGACACGCTACAGTGATTATGTCATGTGCTTTGGTTTTCATGTACATTGAATTAGACAAGACGTGGCTAATTGAAGGATTTTAAATTCCTTATGCTTAAGATTGATCACGGACACGATGAGGCTATGATCCAAAGTTTGATGCTTGCGCACTGCAAAACTATAGCTTTCGGGTTTTTCTTTCACGATCAGACGAGTTCCACTCCAAAAATTGACTGACAAGTGGCATTATCAGTTTTGATTCAATCTTAAACACCTTATTTCACGTTCAAGTCACGGTTGAGTACAATTCAAACTTCGCGGTTGATTTATACTTATACTAGAGGACAGAGATGCACGACTTTTTTTAGAACTTTGGTAAATGATGGTGCTTAAGGATGGACCAAGTTATCTAATAGGTGTGAACACGTGGACTCATTTTTACCAAAGACTGCATACCACCGTGTTATTTGAATTTGTTAATTGACACAAGCTTCTCTATGGCTGACAAAATTATTGCACGGACGAAACTCTAGGGAGGAAGATTCTCGTGATCTAGGTCATAGGCTCACTCATGAAAGCAATTCCGGTGGTCTTCCTCGAAATTTCATCCCAACCTTCGAAGAAGTAGTTTTTGTCCTTGTTGTATAATAATTTACCACAAGACCACTCAAGAGATATATAATTACACACAATTAAGTGTTCCAGCAAAAAAAAAAAAAAAAATAGATCTATTAATAATGGTACAACTTTGAAAAAACATGGTGCTTAAGTATGGACTACGATATGTAATAGGTGCGAACACTTGGACTTATTTCACCACCGCGTTACTTGGATTTGTCTGATTGACACGAGCTTCTTCGCAGCTGAAAAAGGAAGTGGAGGCTCACCAACCAGAAAAAACTTTGCTTTCTTCCTTGAAATTACATCCCCAACTTTGAGTGGTTTCTTCTTCACTAAGTAGTAATTTAACACATGACTACTCAGGTAACACATAATACATGTGACGACAACAATACTTTTTAATACTAAGATAATCACAACACTACTCACCAAATGTCAAAAGAGTCCGTTTTTTTAAAAGTTTATACCTCTAACCTTGCGTTGATATATAAATTTTTGCTTGTAGTCCTTTCATTCATTTTATGAGAAAACTAAGAATCGAGTTCATTAATAGTGGTGCTACTGGATCCTTAATAATTATTAAAAAAAAAAAAAAACATTTGCTTAGCTGAGTCCTACACTAGCATCTTTTAATGCATTTCTCTGCATTCAGACAAAATACACATTTATGTTGAGGCACAATGCATTTGAATTAAACAAAGCTTGTTTGTGTCAAATAAAACAGGGGCTCAATTACAAACTTCTTCATTTTAAGCGGCCCACTGGACGGCTCGACATGCAAGATGAACGAAAAAGGGAAAACAGGGTGGGAATAAAGCTCAAGAAGTTACAAGCCAAAGGCTACGAGACAGAAAAGCAGAAGACCTACCCTTTCATGCTGTTCTTTTAAACTGCAAAAGACATAGAAAAGGTCTTCGTTTCGAGAAAGCATTTTTACTCTCGTCAGAAACGCCTTCTAGAGGGGTAAAAGGGGCTTCACTGTAGTTGCCAAAAATTTCTTGGCCCTTGGATTGTTTCGTCACGGGGGTGGTTCAGAGCGGTTTTGGATTCTTCTGTCGGATTCGAACTGCATGGGAAAATGCAGAGAGAGAAGCTGAATTATCTATTCATGATGATGGAGCGGAAAGCGAAGAGACGAGGCCTTGTAGGCGCGAATGATAATTATTTTGGTCAAAGATTAATTTTTAGAAAAGAAATAGGTTTTTTTATTTCTATATTTGAATGAGTTTCTAAATAAAAATACTCATTTAATAATAACATAAATTTTTTATTTTTAGCATAGAAATTTGTTTGATGACATCCGGAGGGCGATGGACAATAGCTAGGGGAGGGTCCATTAGCGGAGGTGGGCAGTGGTGGATGGCATATGGCAACCGGCAAATGGCGGTCAGCAACCGGCTTATGGCAATCGTTGGTGGTGGCGACTAGCCTCCGTCGACGAATGGCAACCGGGCGGATAGTGGATGGTGATCAACAACGGCGGATGGGCAGCCGGTTAGTAGCGATGACAAACAATGAGAATAGTTTTTATTTCTTATTTCTATTTCAAAAATAGAGAAGTAAATTTTTTTTAGTTTTGATTTCTATTACAAACCTACTTTTGAAATAAAAATCTATTCTAAAAATAAAATAACAAAACGAAATAATTTTTCTAAACAAATTTTGATTTCAAAAATAAATTAGGAACATAAATAAAATAGTTATCATGTGTACTCGGAATGACCGTTGCAAGTGACAAAGCAGGTCATAGCGAGGCTGCATCAGCTCCCGGACAAAGGAGTAGGCCTCTTTGATGGGATGGCTTTCGGTGATGCAAAAAGAGAGATTTGAGCGTGAGCTGGGAAGTGATGGAAAATCGGAATCAGACAAGATTCAAAAGCAGTGAGCGGAAGAAAAAGCTGGAGAGTCAAAAAAGTGCTGGATTCGGTGATCTTTAGGAGGAACAAGAAGCCAGTGACGAACGCAAGGGGACCACAATTCACGCACTCTGCTATCTGCTCATCATGGTAAAGCCTGCTGATTCCTTCCCTTTCCTGTTCATTCTTCCATTTGATCAGGAACCAAATTACATGTTTGGCACTCTTGTGATTTATTTTCCGAGTCCCAAAGCCATGCATGTGTGAATGCTAAGGGGTTCGTGTGAAGTAGCACGAGTTCCATGATCGTTTCTAAATTCCACGATTCATTTTCCACTCTATTTTGATCCGAAATTCACTGTCTTAAACCTTTTAATAATAAACATTTCATTGCACCATTTACAATTATCTAGATATATATTGAAAAATCAAAACATAGAAATTACATATTGAACTTAAAATCACACAAGTTCTTGTTATGGTATAGAACATTTACCATCATATCGAATTTCTTAAAAATCATTTCAACATCTTCCTTATGTGTTATAGTATCTGTACTCTTTGTTGACGGATTTGTCTTTAAAATATTAGTGTTTGTGAGGGATTCGCAGTTTTAAAAAAGGAAGCAATATGTATTCCCATATTGCACGTGATCAAGCAAACAAATTGTGTCCAAGCCTTGTGAAAATTTTAGGCTTCAGGCATATTAAAAATATATGATATAATAAAAAATTTCTGTAAATCTCATTAAAGTTGTATTTGTATGTGGTGTATAAATAGTTTTTTTTTTTTTTTTTGTTTATATATGTTTCATCACATAACTCAAATCTTTTGGAGATTAAAATTCCAAATAATTGAAGTACCGTGGACTCATATAGAAATTGGTACAGCTAAATTGTTAAGCATCCATAATGTCTTACGCTGAATTATGTGAATCAACATTGTTGACAATACGTAGTTTTTACTACCGTTTATATTTAAATTCTCCATTCTCGATCATAAAAACACAATGGGCAAGGGATAAATCAGACTTGCATAGAGTGACTCGTATTGATATTTCCTAAATGGATGTGTTGTTTCAACCAATTTGTAAAATTAATGAGCTAGCAATGGCTCATCCACGATTGCTTGTTTTTTCGTGAGATAATGTTAGATGCTTTCGAAGCATCGACCACCTACTGCAATTATTTGGTCTATTTCTGCATGCATTTCCCCACTGTAATTATTCCGTCTTCAATCTTCTTCATATCGAGTCCTAGGTGCTTTTCACAACCAAAAATCCAATCTTGGAGGCTGTTACTTGCGTCTAATAAGTAAGAAATTATTAAATAAAAAATATACACGATAAACTAAATCTAAATCGGAAAAGTTGAAGAGATTTTTAAGAAGTCCACTATCTTTAATAGTTCAAATTCAATTTAGTTTATGCCCTAACTTCACTCAATATTTTTTCTACATAGATAATCATGCCACTACTTCTTAACTGTCCTTTTGACAATTCCACGGAAATATTACCATTTATCTAATTTCGATCTGCTAAATCTCCTCTATTGAAAGGATGGATATTGCATAAGACCACCTTATCTAATGTATACAGTCCAATCATCCCTTTTACACTGGATTCATTAAATGAATTTATGAAATGAGAGGGATCATCATAATGTTGCAAGTGGATAAGACTTTTAGCCATGTTCCTAATCCCTAAATCATAGTAGATGATCTTGTGGGCAAAGAACGGGTTCTAACTCTCATGATCTATTTGTAGGTGTAAGAGAACTTTACTCAGCACTGTACCACAAAAATTAAACTTAACCATGGAATAAATTATCTTTATAAATTTTCAACCTCAACTTTCTTGTTGTCAAATCCAAGTCAAGTTCAAACATTTTGAGTGCACAATCAGTCCCACTATGCACTGAACAAACGTTTCTTCACCATAAGCCAAGGCATCTTCCTTTTTTCTTGGCACCCTTTTCTCTTAGCATCAAAAGAAAACAAGAATGACAACTTTTAAAGTCCAGTCTGAAATTTTTACCATGAGACAAGGCAACTTCTTTTTCTCTTAGCACCAGAAGAAAACAAGAGTGACAACTTTTAAGTCAAGTCTATGAAATTTTTTCCTAAGTGGACCATGAGACAAGGCAACTCTTTTTTTTCTTAGCATTAAAAGAAAACGAAAGTGACAACTTTTAAGTCAAGTCTATGGAATTTTTTCCAAAGTAGACCATGAGACCAGGCATCTTCTTTTTCTCTTAGCACCAAAAGAAAAAAGGAGCGACGACTTTTAAGTCAAGTTCTCTTAGCACCAAAAGAAAACAAGAGTGACGACTTTTAAGTCAAGCTTATGAATTTTTTTTCCAAAGTGGACCATAAGATCAGGCATCTTTTTTTTTTTCTCTTAGCACCAAAAGAAAACAAGAGTGATGACTTTTAAGTCAAGTCATGAATTTTTTCCTCAATCGACCATGAGACAAGGCATCTTCTCTTTCTCTTAGCACCAAAAGAAAACAAGAGTGACGACTTTTAAGTCAAGTCTATGAAATATTTTCCAAAGTGGACCATGAGACAAGGCATCTTCTTTTTCTCTTAGCACCAAAAGAAAACAAGAGTGATGACTTTTAAGTCAAGTCTATGAAATCTTTTCCTTAGCATTAAAAGAAAACAAGAGTGATGACTTTTAAGTCAAGTCTATGAAATTTTTTCCAAAGTGGACCATGAGACCAGGCATCTTCTTTTTCTCTTAGCAGATAAAAAGATTGACAGACTTTTAAGTCATGTTCTCTTAGCACCAAAAGAAAACAAGAGTGACGACTTTTAAGTCAAGCCTATGAAATTTTTTCCAAAGTGGACCATGAGACAAGGCATCTTCTTTTTCTCTTAGCACCAAAAGAAAACAAGAGTGATGACGTTTAAGTCAAGTCTATGAAATTTTTTCCTTAGTGGACTATGAGACAAGGCATCTTCATTTTCTCTTAGCATCAAAAGAAAACAAGAGTGACGACTTTTTGGTCCAGTCTATGAATTTTTTTTCCAAAGTGGACCACGAGACAAGGCATCTTCTTTTTCTCTTAGCACCAAAAGAAAAAAAGAGTGACGACTTTTAAGTCAAGTTCTTTTAGCACCAAAAGAAAATAAGAGTGACGACTTTTAAGTCAAGCCTATGAGACAAGGCATCTTCTTCTTCTCTTAGCACCAAAAGAAAACAAGAATGTTGACTTTTCAGTCAAGCCTATGAAATTTTTCCAAAGTGGAGGGAAAAAATTTCCGGCTTTACTAGTTAAAGCTACAACAACGCTTCAAGATAGTCATGAAGATTGTGAATGCCTACAAGACAATCAGGATGTCACCTCATGACATGGGCTATTTCTAACTTTGTTCTTCCTTATATGTGGTGATACACCATCCATTGATTTTAATACGCCATCATGTTTAACATGAAAATTTTCATTATTCACTATAAAATGCCCTAAACCAATTATTTGATAATTAATTTCACAAAGGAAGAACTATAGCTTTATTCTCTCCTATAGCAATGTATCAAACTCTCACCCATCACCTTGTGAAGTCCCTTAACATTGCTAGAATCTCCTTTCACACGTTCTCTACTTCATTCATCCGGATAATAGAATTACTCGTGCACAATACTTACCCTCTCTAGCTAAAAGATGTGTGAACCTCAAAATAAGGTAGCCTATAATCACCGGTTCTGGTTGATTGGTATTGTGAGTAAAACTTATCCTCACTAGCGAAAAGAATCAATGAGAACTTTGGGATAAGCTCCTCTACAATGATCGTTCTCTCCCTCCTCCCAAAACAATAGATGGAGGCCATCGTATAAATTCTCTTGGCAAAAGAATTGTGTGCGAGCCTCGGAACAAGTCCTCTACAATTACATCTTTCCCCCTCCCAAAACCATATTTGGTAATCATTGTATGAATCAAGTCATATTGAATTTTAATTATCATGAAGAAATGAGAACAAAGAAAATGAGACCACAAGTTTATAAATTATTTTACAAAAGCAACCTATCGACAATTGACGTTAGGATCATAAGGCCGCTTGTGTAAATCTTTTTTGACACCAATGATGTATGTTCTAATTATCAAAAGAAAATTGTAAAAATGCATATTGTCATTGAATCCAAGTCCAGTTTGAATGTTTTGAGTGTACGATCAGTCCTGCTGCCCACTTAGCAAGGCTTCCTTCACCATGAGACACGGCATCTTCTTTTTCTTTTAGCACCAAGAAAAAGAAAAAAGAAGAGTGAAGACCTTTAAGTCGCCTATGAAATTTTTCCAAAGTGGAGGGAAAAAGTTTCCAACTTTTCTAGTTAGTGGAACGATACTTTGAGATAGTCATAAAGATTGTGAACGACCAAAAGACGACTGGGAGACGGCGCTTCCAGCTTTGTTGCAATGAAAAGGTTAGGCTAACAATGGTAAGGAAAAGCATTAACACCAAGCTAGATCTATAAAGTTGCACATTCAAAAGTTCATTGTCATGGACTCATGGTGGCCTTCAATTACTTTTGCATTCTTTAGTATTTGCCTTGCACAAGGGTGTAAAATTTTCTCAACGGATGCAAGTACTTCTCTCTTTGCAATTATTATTGAAGGCAACTCATGTTTTTACCAATGTTTGACCACGCAAACTATTCTCGGATTACACTTGCTCCATTGGAAAATTTCTTGGTTTCATATGTATCGAAGCCTTGAGTGTTGAAAAAAAAATTCGTTGAAATTACGAGGATAGGTGTGACTAGGTTGTGCGTCAAAAGAACAACGACACCCAACTTGGCCACATTGGATGGCCGGATCATAGATATCACAACTTTTAACCACGGCCATCCAATTGTGAGGGTGTCGAAAAAACTGTGATTTTCCAGAATTGATGAATTCAGGTATATTTAGTCACAACTAATGCCTCATAAATGAGGTCAATCGGAATTTTACGAGAAAGATGTTGTGACTTTTCACCATGACCATTCCAATCAAGTTTGCAGAAATCCATAATCCCAATACTCTTACAAGTATCGAACTGAAGGGAAAAATGAGGGGTCAAAGTTCGAACAAAAGTTAAAATAAGTAACTTTCCTAAGTGGTCAAAGTTCGGAAAGATAAAAATAGAATAAAATAAGTGATTTAAAAAAAAGGGAAAATTTTATCTAGGTGGTGGCAATCCTAACAAGTAAATGCTGCATGGCGATTGCAACGCCAGGCCCATGCCTCACGCCCCCACGCTTGTTTCTTTTCTGTCGAGGGCCCTTTACAATATCCCTATGACGGTGTGCACCATGGCCCAATGGCCCAAGTAAGGGCTGAGGTCCCTTGCGCAGCATTTCCCTTGCTGGCTTCCGATTTTTCCATTAAAGTAGGGGGTCAAATGCTCATTTTAACCGACCAAAAAAAAAATGCTCATTTTAACAAGGTAAACTATATTAATCAGACTCCTTATGTACACACATATACACATATATGAGTGTGTGCGCACAAACGAATTATCCTCTACATGTAGAAGTTTCTATGTAGATAATGTTAATGCTACGATGTTTATGCTATTGGAGAATATTATTATTTGGCATATAGAGAACAAGATACTGAGTGGAAAGTTTTAGACTTGGAAGAACCTTTGGCTTTTGGTGAACAAGCAAGGAACGTTAAATCATTGAGGTGTTTGGACAGACCAAATAAATGGAGAGCGACTTCAATAATATGAGTACATCAATATATTTGGAAGGATCTAAATGTAGAAGGAGAATAGATTGAGATTATGCAAAATCACCAAGTTTGGATGTATTGCATTGTAAAGGAAGATTGTATTAGTGATGGAATAGACAATACTCCAAGTACTTGGAAACAGCTCTAAACTGGTTTAATTCACATTCTAATTATTTCTGGCCTTAGAATCCATAAAGAGATATCGAGGAAAAATCTGATGGAGTTTGATATTTTTGACTAAGTAGAGGGAGTGTCATTTAAACTTTGTAGAGATAATTTGATTTGGGTTGAGCAAGTTTTATTAATTAGCTCCATGTAAAATTTAAGAAGAACCCTCCTAAAAGGCTAGAAAGCTAGACTAATGCCTTTGTGCCCTATGCAGGGGTAGGCAAACCTTAGGCCTTGGTTAGCAATAAGTGGGTTCTGTGAAGCGCCGACTTGTCTCTAGCGAAGGAGCCACTGGCCTCTACGAATAAGGGTGAGCAGTTGCAAATTTCATACAGGTTTCACCTAGAATTTAGATCCTACCCATTAGAACAAATTCATCATTTTTTGGAATCTACAACCTACTTTGCATACCCTAGAATTTGTAACCTATCATATCATAGGTTTCAAAGTCAATTCTAGAGTTTATCGAAGTTCCATTTATATTATTAATTACATGATTGCGGTGAATTAAAACCTCTAATGATCACCACTTGCTACTATAATTCACTGACCATAAAGACACATAAAAGATTTTAACATTAATAAAGTAAAAGTCTTAGTTATAAAATAGAAGTTCAAATTAGTGCTTCTAGATTATATACTCATCATCAAATGGTATAAAAAAATCACAAGATCACTCGAAGTTATGAATTAAGAAAAAGATTCAAACTTATTTCAAGTTTGAGATTACAATTTCCAAGTTCTTCTAATAAGAATTTGGAACTTATCCGTTAAATCAAGTTCCTCATTTTTTTGAATCTAGAACATTTCCTGCATACATTGAAACCTGGAACCTACAAGTTACATACTAGTTCGGTTCTCAAGTTCCAAGTTCTACCTTGGAACCATGATCAACCCTACCTATGATTGTGTATAAATTTTTCATAAGCTCGTGACTTAAAATGGATTTTCGAAAATCAAGGCAACTGATGGTTGTAATGGAAAGTGAGAAAAATTTTCATTGTTAAAAATCTGCTTGATATGATTCTTGGGGCATCGAAAAATTTGCAACTCGATATATAAGATGAAATTAATCAATCAGGTCAAATCACAAAATTCTTGACACCTCACGATTGGACAACTATAGTTAAAAGTTGCGATATCTTGAAAACCAACTGTTCAATTTCAACAAATTGGATTTTGTTGGAAAACTATTAACAAGTATAATCTAATTATATCCTTGGATTGAATTTTAAGGAAGTAATATTCTCAGTCATTTTTTTTCAAGCCTTTTGCTAAAAAATTAGGTGTCTATAGGCATTTGATTATAATGGAAAAATATTTGAAAACTAGGTTTTAAAAAAACCGACTCCATATCTCGATCATTTGCAGCATAGATTGGATTGTATTTGCTTATGGGGACTCATCCATGTTATGTCGTGAAACTTATGCCATGAATCAGACATCTGAATATAGATTTCTGTTAGTTCGTATCATCTATGCTCCATGTAGGACCAACACATCATTTTGCATTTATTTAAGCCATGAATAATTCGTACACGCTCGCACCTGTCACGAAATTAGCTAGTTGCACGCCATACGTTGAAAATAATATTTCATCTGGAAAAGTGAAAATTATCGCAACAACCTATTGCATAGACGCGATCAGAATTGAGGAAAAAGAGGAACGGTGACCGCAGGCAGCAGAAGTTATATTGAAATCGAATTTGTAAAAGTGAAAATTTTCTCGCCCAATCCACTGCTCCTCTACTTAAGAGATGCAATCCTCTATTTTGCACATTATCAAAAGGTCGCAAGGGTAGGAAGAAGGTTAATATAAAAGGAAGCGCAAAGACCATTTGGTTCGGTAGTTTGATTAGATTCACTTTTGTTTGTAAAACAGTATGCATTGAATGCGATGTTGTTATTTGAATCATACGCAATAGATTCATGCACGCTGCTTTGATTGGACTGAATTCATCTTTGTAATTTGAGTTGTGTATGTTGGATTCACGATCGGCATTCAAACATTTTCTTCTAATCTGCTTGCATTCATTTAACACGGCATCACATTTAGGGCCCTATTTTCTCGCTGCTTTGATTCATATTCATTCATGCTTGTTTGATGCATCGGACTCATATGGGGCATCTTTTTTTTTTTTTTAAATGAAAGAACACGGATCACACACTATGATCAGTCAAGCCCTTATTCGACTCCATGATGCGGCAATTTCACCTAAGAGGGAGTGAAAGAGTTTTTAAAGTTTGAAGCATAAAAAGAAAACTAGATATGTATTTACTTTAGAAAATCTCATTATATGGGGATTTAATAATGGAATGTGGTATTGAAAGTTGATGTGGAATATGCTAATTCTTTCTTGCGCGTAACGAATCGTCAAATTTTAAACTTTTGATTGTCGCTTTATAGTCTAGCTAGCATTTTTGTTCGCAATCAAGCTTAAAAAATGATTGGTGTCAATTCCTAAAACAGTTTAAGAATGTTGATCAAAGTGGCTTACCCTGATCTAGAGTTTGGGTGGAATTTTCGAACTTTAGTCTCAAAATTATTATTCTTTTGAAGAAATTGTGAGGGACATGTATAGTGATTATATAATATGTTTTATCAATATTTTGGTTTCATGCAAATGGAATTAGAGGATGCATGACTAATTGAAGGATTTCAGATACTTTATGCTAAAGATTGATGACACACCATGAGGCCATGATCCAAAGCTTGATGCTTATGGTAGTGCAAAACTATAGCTTTAGTTTTTTGTTCCTTCATAATTAGAGGGATTTCATTAGAAAAAATTGACTGGCAAATTGTTGTATCAATTTCGATTCAATCTTAAACACCTTTCGTGTTCAAGTCACATTTGAGCATGATTCAATCTTCGATTGGTTTGGGGGTCATTCCCAAGTCCAATCTTCAAAACCCCACGAAGAAGAAACTGACGGAGGAGAAATATGATTCCACCATCAACAATGACAAAATCCCACGAAGAAGCTGAACAATACCCTAAACCAGCTTTAGATGTTGGGTATTTTGTTGGCATATTTTATATGATAATTTGTGCGGGCATGTGAACCCCTCTTCTTTAACAGTGTTCATGTTCAGTGGTAAAGCAATTTGACCCGAGGTGGTAATTAATATGGAATTATGAAAGTATATGTTACTTTTTGAGTCTAAATTAAAAAATATTTGTTGCCATGCTATTCTTGTTTATATTTTAAATTGTTTGACATCTTTTAAAATGCTGACTTATATTGTACCTTTTGAATTACGAGCTGATAACCATTGAGATTCGCCTCAGTGGCCACCCTTCCAACATGGAATGGGGAGGTGAGGGGTTCAAATCCCCACTTTCTCAGAAGGAATGGGGTGAGGACGCGTAAGTTTCAAAGAATGGGTTTCAACTCTCACGCCCTGCAAGAGGGGGCAAAAGTCTGAGAGTGAGTGTAGACTAGAAATAGAGTAGGACTGACCAAAAAAAAAAAAAATTACGGGTTGATGCATACAAAGGAAGATGGTATCATGTTGAACTCTAACTCATGGTATAAATAAATTTCTCTCTAAATGGTGACGTGGAATTTTGTAAATTCGATGTTAATGTTCATTTTCCAGCTATAGAGTGAAAACTTAATTAGACCACATAATATTTTATTAATCAATCATATCCAAAAATGTTTCTAAGAAGGGGCCGTAGTACATTTTGAAAATGCAGGGTTTTATGAGTAACTTTAAGGAAATTAAGGGGTTGTCCTAGTAATTTACCCTATAATCAATATCGTTAGAGGAAAGTAGATCTTAATTCAGATTTTTTTTTTTTTTAACGAGAAGTTCCTAATAGTTCCTTAAACATTGTAATTTAAAGAAATATTATTAAATTGGGGGGCCATGCTTTTATGGCTCTAAATGTAAACATATTTTTCACTAATTGGGACCTAATTGCAATTTCAAAAAGTTGTGGGGCTAGGAGTAAACTGGCCCATGTCGAGGATAGGGTTCCTTTTTTTTTCCCCCTTTATTTTTGAATTAGTGAGTAATGTTCTTATTTTGACTTTACGTTCATCTTGTTATTACCCAGCAATGCGATTGTTACTTATCTAATTTTCCGCATCTAAGGGAAAAAAAAAAATCTGCATCCTAATTTTTCGCATCTAAAAGAACAACAGAGTCAAGGATGGGGCCATTATCACTACCCGATGCTCGAGCGCGTGCCTATCCCTCGGTGGTTGATAAAATTTGAGACTTCCCAAGACGAGTCGCCAACCCTTTTTATTTTATTGCACATGCGGAAGCGAATAACAAATCCCCTAACAGTAACCATCTCGAGATAGAAAAGCAGAACAATTCACAAACAAAACATACTTTTATAAACATACTGAGTCATGTACAAAGTCTACAATCAAAAGACTTCAAAAGATCGACTCTCAAAAGAAGCTGTTCTATCTGAACTACACTTTAGATAACCTCAGCTCAGCTCCAGGTCCTCCATCCTATGGTCTTGAAAAGTTAAATCCATGACGGGGTAAGATATAAATCTCAGCGAGTTCACACTCTAAACCTTGATTAGAAGGGTAATATGCCTAGAGCGTCCTAACCATACAATCATACAATCACAAAGACTTACCTCATCTCAGATCCTCCTTGCAGGTCAACACAATTCATATCACAACCTTATGCATATAACAATTTAGCACATCAATTGGAACGACTAAATCAATCACAGCTCACACAAGTAAAAACTACCGACACACATCAGTCCATCAATTCAATCATAGGGGTTTTGATTATAGGGCCAAATCGTTATGACACGTCCCATTCCATGTCACATAATTTTGTCTCATAATCCGGCGCATCAATTTCACTCAACATGCATTCCAATTGACTATTACTACCCGCACAAGTAGTTTTACCTGACACACGCCGATCCTGTGGCCAGGTTTCATCTCACTCCTTTAAGCACGGCTACATCCTCCGACACACATCAAGGATGGCATTCTTTACAGCCTTTCTGAAAGAGCTTCAGTCCAGAATCTATTGCGATTGGTGTCCACTGACACACACTAGGGACGGCTTACATCCACCAACACACATCGGGGATAGGTAACGTCCATCGACAAACACCAAGGATGGCTAAAATCCATTGACATAATCAACATAATCACGGTCATGCCCATCCCATCAAACTTTTACGTTACTCAGGATAAGAGTTTGTGAGGCCAAACATTCACAATTGTACAAAGAGAGTATAACGGTTTGTGAACAAGATAATTGTTTGCGAGTTTGTAGAATATGGAGATGGACGATTGCCATATACAGCAACAGATCCTTTGAAGATTTTAAAATTTTCTTTTGTCTGTTTAACAATTTTTCAAATATTTGAATTGTTTTTATTTTTATTTTCTTATTAGTTTAATTGGATTGATGTGTTGCCTACTCAACATCATATGCGTTGCCTCCTTCAACCTACGTTTCCGAACTAGCAATGGTTGGTTTAGGGATTGGGCTAGGCGGGGCCAATTTAGAGAAGGCACCCTATCCAGGCACGTGGTCTGACTTTGTCATGCTTGGTGTGGACGCAAAATGGTGGAATCTTATATTGCATACATGATTAGATCCATAAAAATGGGTCATAAACCCATTTCTTAACCCGTAACCCGTATGGGTGTTATATGGGTTATGGAAAGGCTAATTATAATAAGCTAATGAGTCATAAAGGGGTTTTTAACTCAATAAAAGTGTTAAATGGGTCATAATGGGTTATAAATAGATTTAAACTTTTTTAGATCTAACCTATTTTTATGACTCTTTTTTCAGTTTCTCTCGCCTTTCCATGTCGTGTTCACTCACTCACTCTCACCTTAGTTTGGTTATGAATTTTCATATATTTGGTAAAATATGAAAGTGTTTTTGTAATATGAGTCGGATCAGGTATGAGTATGGATTATTGGATTTGCATTGCACGGATATGAGTCAAAACAAATTAAATGAGTCTATTTGGATCAGACCATCTATAACCCGATTCACCCAAATGATGGGTTTATTGAATGTTATGCCCCGAACCTCGAGTGCGTGCCCATCCCTTGGTAGTCAATTAAATAGTGACGTTCTAGGATGCGTCGCCGATCCATTCATTTTAATGCACATGCGGAAGCATATAAACTAATCTCCTAATAGAAATATACATGGGATAGAAAAGTAAGACAACAAATTTGAAATCAATCAACATAGTTTTTATAAACAATCCGGTTTACAAACAAAGGCCAAGTCTAGGGTCTAAGTATATGAGGTTTATCTCCAAAAAGAACTTCCGAGCCACACATGCTCCTGACCCTTCCACCTTAAGCTCTGGGTTTTTCACATTAGGGACCTGAAAAGTTAAGCTCACGATGAGGTGAGACATTGTCTCAACAAGTTCACTCCCTAAACCCCGACTAGGAAGGAAATACGTCTAGAGGTAGTCTATGCACACAATACAGAAGACTTACCTCGCCTCACTTCCCTCCTGCATGTTAGCACAATTCATATATCACATAAGTCCAGTAACAACACTTGAGCATTTGGAACGTTTCATTCAATCTTAGTTAATCAATTGAATTAACATGATAGATCCAACATTCGATCAAGCAATTCACAAGAGTCCCACAATCAGACGTAGACAATTCATATCAGTGGTTCCATCTACACTTGATATTTACTCTCAACATTCAAATTCAACATTCCTACTCAAAATCAAACTCTACATTCCAACTCAATACCAGACTCAATACCAGATTCAATACCAGACTCAATACCGAACTCAATACCAAACTCAAGGCTCTAGATGTGACCCTCCACGAAGTCTTGTCATTGTGCAGTACTTAGTCTTTGCCACAATTAACAATAGTATAAGGTATTAGAGGTAACTCACATGAAATCTTGCTATCATGTAGTACTTATCCCTTCATTACAAAAAACAATAGTATAAGGCACTAGAGATAACTCACATAAAGTCTTGTTATCGTGTAATACTTAATCCTTTATTGCACTATGCAACAGTAAAAGGCACTAGAGGCGACTTACACGAAATTTTATCCTTGTGTAGCACTTAGCCCTTCACTATGCATGACAACACTGCAAGGCACTAGAGGTAGTTCACATGTGACTCAAGTCGCCATGTAATACTTAGCCCTTAATTAAAGTAAGCAATAGTATAAGATACTAGAGGTGACTCTCATGAGTTTAATCCTCGTGCAGAACTTAGCTCTTTATTTGCTCACATCCCATTGGGTTCTCTCAACACGGCACATATCACCTCAACTTTCAATAATCAACATGCCCTAACTATAAACTATCACACGGTTATTCACTCACGGCCAGAGATATTGTGCTTTGCACTTAAATTCCTCAATTAAAATAATGTCGTAGCCTATTTTCTTCGTGTTAAAAATACCCGATAAAAATAATTGTGTATAAGTACACGATTGGCTTGAGCCAAAAACACAATATCTTCCTTTTATAAAATCTCACTATTTAATATAGTCCAGAAAAACATTTTTGGTGTTGTAAATTGATGCCCGGTATTTTATAATTAATTACTAAAATTATTTAATTTTGGAATAATTACCCAAAATTACAATTCTCACTTAATTTGCACAAATCAACACTCAATTAAATAAACCAAGCATATCATTGCAATCAGCACAAAATTCTGGTCACCGCTATCCCAGCCTAATTTTCGAAAAATAATAATTAAATAAATAAATGCAAAAAATAAATAAATAAATGCAATTAATTACTGAAAATAGAAACTTAGGTTGGAAACGCCTAATTAAATACCAAAAAGGGCCCGGAAAATTTTCAAACCAATCTAGATAAATAATACAACTTATCTAATCTCTAATTATGCTACTTTAACCACCTAACAGGCACATTTGAATATTTAAATTGTTAATCCGTTCTAACCAACCACTTAATCTCTAATTAGCCTAATCTAAAAACCCCTTAAGCATCATTAACTCCATAAGCAGAGATTAGTGAGTAAACTCATCGGTTTAGCGCGAAAACCAATTCACAGCGACGGTGGCGCAACAGCGGCCGAAACTTGGGCCCACGACGACGCTAAAGGAAGTTTAGACTGGGTCGAAAAATGGGCCACAAGGCTCACAATTGCTGCTCGGTTATGAAGGGTTTGTTGGTCGGTCCAAGTGGGCTGGTTTCTGCTTGCTTTGAAACTAGATTGCGGGCTAAGCAAGGCTGGAACGAATGACTACTAAGCTCCAATAGTTTCGATGGCAATTGCTGGAGCTACAACTTGAAGAAGAAGCTAGACGTGTGGGCTGCAGCAGGGCTACGGGCGAGAAAACAAAAGAAACTGTGGGCTGGAAATGGAGCCGCTACGTGGGTTGTTGTCCGAACGAAGAGCCAGGAAGGAGCTGCTGGCGTTGATGTCAGCTTTGCTAGAGGAAAAGAATGACTTGGTGGGGGGAAAATATGGGTTAACACGGTAAGGAAGAAGGGGGGAATCGGTGGAGTCGGTGGCAGCTGAATTCCAATGGGGGGGCTAGCTTCGGACGTGTGGCAGAGGCTGAGGAAAACGGTGGAAGCTAAAGCAGAGAAGAAGCGGTGGAGGACGCGCGGCAGTCAACGGAAGGAATGGAGGAGTTGATTCGGTGGCAGAGGGAGACGGTTCACTAGGGCTGCTTTGGTGGAGTGTTGGACGTGTGAAAATGGAAAGGAGAAGCAGAACCGAAGGGGTCAGGGGAGAGAAGAAGCTAGTCGAACGAAGAAGAGAGAGAGAGAGAGAGGAAGGGATGAAGGAGAGAGAGAGAGGGAGAGACATGTGTGAGAGGCTTGAGAAAAAGGGGGTAGAAAGTCAAAGTAAAATATCTCAACTAATCAATGCTTGGTCCCCCTTATCTTCAGCCCACAACATCAATTGGTCATCCTAGGGCCAATTTCTTCACAAAACTTTATTAACTAGAGCTAAATTGAGGACCAAAATACAGCTACCCCCAAGCCTACGAATTTCACCAATAGAGCTTCAATTTTCTTCAATTTGATGTCCTATTTTGTTGAGAAAGAAGCCCACACAAATTTCACAATTTTCCTTCATCAAATAGTTTGGTTTGGAAGCCAAAAATCCCTTCAAGTTGGCCCATCCAAATTTCCTTTCATTTCCGAATCGTCCAAATTGATTTTCCGTAAAAATCCTAAACTCGTCGAAAATTCTTCGAAGGATGAATCGACGTTCCTAAAATGAATCGTGACATGACAGAAATTTCAATTTCTAAAACCAGGTTCAAATTCGCGGTTAATTTCAATCTAACGCGATTTTAGCGTAACCTAACCTACTGGATAGCTTTTAGGAATTTTTTGTGCAATTGACCCGTGGTTGATTATTTTCGAACCACATTGTACATTTTCGACACATTAGCGACTCTCGGTTGTTATAAAAATCTCGAGATTTCAAATACAGACATAAGGTATAGAAATGACAGAAAAATCGATCTAGTGTCATTCGACGAGAATTTTGCAATTAGGTGGAATTACCCACACACTAATCACATACCTTTGTTGAACCGACCTATCTCCGGTCTCTGATCAATTTTGACAGTGCCGTAATGACCTTTGCAGATTAGCACAGTCGAGCAGTTGATTCCTGGTCGAATTCTCGAGTCTATTGCGTTTAGATTCCTTAACGGCTTCACCTGATAGGCTAGTTATCTCATCAGTGGCCAACTCAGAGAAAAGAACTATTAGCGCGTCAATGAAAAGCCTAGCTTATTTAATCGAAAACAGAACCCGAAAATCAGGATGTCACATTAAACCTCTCCAAGATAGTAATACGGCTAAAGAGTTTGCCAGGCCTAGAAAATTAGCCATACAGAGGCTCGATTCCTCTCACCATGTGAGGGGTATTAATCTACTTGAACATTTAGTCCTGTTAGATAATGTATCCGCGCAAGGAAGCTTTAAAGTCTCTGTTTTGTGTTATCAACAAGAAACTTGCAGCAATGTCATCAAGTCTCTTTTATCGCATTGTACGCTTTACAAACATTTCCGACTAATGAAAATTTAAGATATCAAGTTACCAGAGAAGAAGAGAAAATGATCATGTTGATGCAGATGATGAGAATATTAATTTATTTGACTTGCAAGTGTATCTTTTATTCTGTCGAAAGAGGTAAAGAAATCACTTCTCTTTTCTTTTTTTTTTGTTTGGGTAAGTTGCTTCTTTTTTTATCCCCTTACCCATCATTTTGATTTAGTGAGTTACCAATGTTAGTGTAAATCTATAGTGTCGGTTTCAAAGAAACTTTCGATACTTAACTTTGATGACAATGAATTTTAAAAATTGCAAAAGAAGTTTTCCCCTCGTGTGGCAAATTTTCTCAAGTATGTCGAAATATTT
Source organism: Eucalyptus dawsonii (assembly GCA_016097615.1). NCBI lineage: Eukaryota > Viridiplantae > Streptophyta > Magnoliopsida > Myrtales > Myrtaceae > Eucalyptus > Eucalyptus dawsonii. The sequence goes on along the minus strand of CM027875.1, from coordinate 46,276,676 downwards.
CTCTTCAATTCTCATTCTCTTAGCTCAAAACTTTTGGTTGCCTTAGTTAAGTTCCTCCTGGAGGATGCAGTCATATTGGAGAAGACCATTGTCAATATTGGATTGTGGAAATGTCATCCAAAAGCATCGATGAAGCCGGTTGATCTTTGGAATATGCTGGAAGTAACTGAACTATTACTAAGCCACGAAAGGGCTTTGAAAAATGCTAAATTTAGGGAAAAAAAACCCTATAAGTACCATAAGTTTCTTTCAACATTCATTTGAATATTATAATTTTTTTTTATCACTTGACTGTCGTATGACTTTTCAATCGATCATTTTTTTTTTGGTGCTATAATTTTTTTAAAAACATTCACTATAAGTGTTAAGCTATATTAGATTTTTGATAATTGAGTGAACGTTTTAAAAAAAAAATTAACACTAAAATAATTGATTACAAGTTATGATTGTTTTTTTTTAATCATGACACTCAAGTAATCAAAAAAAGTTATAGTATTTAAATAAGTATCATACAAAAATTAAGACACTCGTGGTGTTTTTATTTTCGCTAAATTTATAGTCAATTATCCTTTCAAGGGATGCTTTTTTGAAAGCAAACACAAATGAGTTCCAAAAGATCTCATAAGATAGACATGCTGTCTTGACAATAAAATGGGTTTCTTTGTATTGGAATTAACTTGACTAGAAAAAGGTTCTTCGTAATCCTCATACTACCTGTTTAACCCACCCAGCGTGTGTTTCATTAATTCAACCACATTTCGTTGGAAAACTTTCCAGCATACGAATATTGCAAGTTAATATATATTGATAAGTGAACTCCAATTAGAGCAGTTTATATCTCTATAAAAGCTTGTAACTTCTGACATGACCATTATATTCGGAAATAAACGCTGTTAAAACTGTTATAAAACATGGGGTGTTTCCGAGGACAGAGGAAACATCGGGACACGTGTGAAGTCCCTCTGCAATGCATTGTTCCGCCGGCATGTTTGCTGTTCAGTCGGCGACAGCAACGCACAAAGAGGCGGGCAGAATTCGGTGCTGGAACGTGCGTTATCCACAAAGTGAACGCGCCCGCCGTCCACAAGACTCTGGTTTGCCCTCAACTCTCCTCCATTAGCATCTGCTGCATGTTGCGTGGTGGCAGTAGCAATGGAAATGGGCCAAGGCCAGGAAGTGAAGACCCGAAATGATCCCCAAGTCGAAAATTCAGGTTCTATACTGGCTTTGTCTCTTTTTTACTGTGAATCGACACAACACATGAGAAGAAGATTTGCCAGCATATTTCCCACAGAATGGGGTAACTAAAACCCCGTATAGATAACGAAAATAAGTAATCAAAAGAATCAAATTCTCAAACTCACCCATGAACTTTGAAATCCATGCACTACATACAATTGCATCCAGATTATGCATCAATTAGATTTTGAACTCGTATGTATGTGCTTTGATGATGGCAGATGTAAAAAAATTAGTGATCTTAATTTTATATAAAGAATTTCGAATACATAGCCTTGAATGGAATTCACGTACCTACCGATCAATACAAGATGAAGCCGTACGAATCTCAAACTAAGTCTTGCTCTCCTTCTCTGTACTTAGATGGTGATAAATAACCCGTCTATCACACATCACTGTTGAAATATTGACTTATACTAATTATCCAACCACATCATTACTATAACAAAATGTGCTACACCCGATATAAGGCCTAATTCCCTTAAAAAGGACAAATTTTCACTTTATATCCAAATCTAGTTGGATTATTATTATTATTATTATTATTATTATTATTATTATTATTATTATTATTATTATTATTATTATTATTATTATTATTATCTCATAAAAAATCACCAAATCTCACTCCATGTCCAAATCCGGCCCCTGTTATTTATCTGTCCAATATCGCCGTTAAAGTCTTATGTGTCACATCCATGCATATATTTCTCTTTCTCCATTGATGACATGGAATTTCAGCTCAACTAAATAATTTATTCTGAAACATCTTATCTTTTTTCTTTTTTTCTATCTTCTTATTTTGAAGGGAAGTGCTTAAGTTCGAAACAAGCAGCCGACGCCCATACCGATTCAAAGAGTTACTGCAAACAATGCCACATCAATGGAAGTGGCTTTCCCACCCAAAAAAAAAAGAAAAAGAAAAGAAGTAGCTTGACCAGCAAAACGTCTTTGATGCAGGCCAGTTACCAAACGAGAGGTCCCAGCTCCTCCTCCTCGTCACCGTTCATCGTCTCCTTCGCAAGGACTCACTAAGCATCCGACTCCGCGCCCCGACCCCTGACAACCCCTCCGCGACGGTTGGCTGTCGTCGAAATCATCTCTGGCGAGCTAGGCCAAAACGCCTGTTTTCTGTTCCGGTTTTTCAAGCTTCGAGAAGCCGTTTTTATCAGCCACCATCCTTGCTCAGCCATCCTCGAAGCTTTGTAGATCTACTCCGTGGCCGGACGATGACGAAAAGAGCCCACGCTTTCCCTAAAACCACCGTGGCCGAGAAGGCGCACATCGTTTCCTTCACTCTGAGCCCTACGGTTTACCTTCATTAATGGAGTTCGCCACTGGCGATTGAGGTGCGCAACCTGACATTTGAGGTCATGCGACTCAGTTCTGAGGTTAAGCGACTCAGATTTTAGCTCAAGCACCTTCATCCATGGAGGTTGCAAGGAAAAACGAAGGAGGAAAGAAAATAAGATATATTTTTTTATAAATATTTACTTCTGCTGAAATTCCACATCATCAATGGAGAAAGAGGGAAATGTATGCATGAAATTTACACATCAGACTTTAAGAGCAATATAAATAATGGGCCGGATTTGGATATAGAGTGAGAGTTGGTGATTTTTTATGAGGCAAAAAAACATTTGGGCCAAAATTAGATATAGAGTGAAAGTTTGTGTTTTTTCAGAAGAATTAGGCTCCCAATATAATATGATTATGTAATCGTATTTGAGCAATGTAGCATTCTCACATATTTTATAAACTTTGAAATGACTTTTGGCAAACTAAAATGCAATAATGCTGGCCTACATTTTATAAAAACTTCTAATAAATTAAGGCTCAAAATTATAGTCTTCATGTTCGTTTTAGACTGCGGTGTTTTAAACAAATGGCTTGGTACTTTCTAATGTTTTAATAGAATTGGCTATAAAATAATCATTACTAGCTTAAGAAAAAAACTCAAAATTTCGACTTTTTAATACCGGAAGAAAACTTCTGACCAAGAGAAAAAATACCAAAAGAAAAGAAGTCTCTCGATTGAACAACGTTGAAAGCGCCTAGGAAAGAAGCAATTGACAATTGCCTCTTGACCGAGCAAAACACTGATTTTTTTTTACATTCTTCCAGAGTCATAACATGACCATCTCAACGTGTCATGGTCACCACGTGGCCAATCATGTCAGTGAGATTTATAATAGTTTGCTAAGGAAAATCAACAATGATTATGATTATGGTGATCAGTTTCAGAATGGGTTGGTTCTCTCCTGAGACTGAGAACTCAATTGGGCATGGTCGGTTTCCCATTTGTGGAATTAGAAATCGGCTTATCCTGTTTTCAAACTGCACTAACCGATCGGGCCGATTCTAGGGATAATCCCAAAACCAGTGACTTTTTGTTTGCATTTTTTTTCCTTCTATCCCTTACAAGTCTAGGTATTGCTAAGTGCAGATGCGCAAACAAGTTATATGACTCTTGAACAGAATGCTATTTCCTACTCCGAGTCATCTTTCTCTTTTGGCCTTTTTTTCTGTTTGTTGGTGGTAATGATGAGAGGAAGCAAAGATTCAAATCATAAGGGGTCGATGTTGGCTCTCTGCTTTATAGCGTAATAGAAACTGAGGACTGATGGCACATCATGTGGGTTTCACATCTCAGCTCGGGTGTTCAGCAAGGTTATATGCAGATGCATATATCAACGAACCATTGGTGGGTGTAATTATAATGTTGGATGAGTGGCTACTTCCCCTTCCACATTACACCTGCCCACAAATTATTGTAACGAAGGTGGCAACAGCAACACATGCAAATAGAGAAAAAAGCTGAAGTCAATTCTTATTCCTCGACTCATATTAGAACCAGATCGGTCACCTTAATGCTTTTACCTCACCCTCTTCCTTTTTTCGCACCGCAAAAGTGAATCGCGCGGTGTACTTGCACCTGCAAAGTCAACTGTGTTAGCTTCAGATTGCCTAAACGCGGTGGATTTTATATTGGGCTGGGCTGAGCCCACATGGGCTGTTCAATCCATCGTTAAAGACTGCAAAGATCTATTGGGCCAGCTCAAGGGCATGATTCTCTGTTTTGAGCCGACCATATACAGGCCGACTGGATCGCCAAAGCCCACCTAGCCGATTCCCTCCCGAAGAACTGGATTACCTTGCTGATGTTGATTTTATGTTCAGACATCGAAACCTTATGTTGTTTTTCTACAACGCCAAGTTAGTAATGAAATATCATTAATTCTGACCAAAAAAAAAAAAAGGTGAGCCTCACGCTTATAATCACTTAACATCTCAAGCCTGGAGAAATAGTGTTGGTCTAGTCCTTTACATGGAATTAGGAATAGGATTGGTTCCAATGAAAACCTCTCAGAACTAGCCGGTTCGGTCCGGTTCAATTCAATCTGGTTCCTAGGTTGAACCGGACGAATACACACTCCTAATCATGACACTAGTTCACTCTACATTACCATAAATTAAAGTATTTAGGACATAATTAATATAACCACAAAGCCTAAATCTAGTTAACGCGATTCTTTACCTAGAACTCCATGCGAATCACATGTAAATCATTCACTTCATTTGTCATCATTAGGGAAAGCACATGATATAGTTCAAAACTATGAAGCTTAGACACATCAATAGCACGCTTGGAATTACCTCAAAATTTGAAAAATTCAAAAAAAATCAAGCTAGATTAGAGAACATGTATGATGATAAAAAAAACTTAGCATTAGAAAAATGACGCCTACACAAGATTATGCTGTAAATTATCTTAAACATCTGATAAACAAGATAAAGCACGAAATGGACTTTGATCACAGCTGCAGTCCTCAGTAAACACATGAACATTTGGGCAAAAACTGATCTGTTCATGCACTATGCTTCCTTTCTCGGATCCCTTGATGAAATTCTGCAATTGGAAAAGCAATAAAAGGCACATGCATTATCAGTCAGAGTGGACTGAATCATTTAAAACACTATGGAATGTTTTTACGTCATGAGACAAAACAATTAACATCAACCATTGCTGTCATCACACACAAACAAGAGAGAATCTTATGATGCAAGTATCTGCACCAATAATGTAACATTCATATTTGCACTTCACATGAATACAATGAGTCGCAAAACCATAGTTCAAAAGTCATTTTGCGATGAATTCACCTCAAGAATGGGAACTATCTGCATTGCAAATTTGATTTAGGTTGAAGAGATTAACTATTGGGAATAAGAACAATGAACGATATAATCAGAATACCTTACCTAAAAAAAAAACAATATAATCAGAACAAACCGAGAATCAGGAATGAAGAGTAAGGATGTCATCTAACTTCATCTTGAAGACCTTTTCTAGTGTCCTTGTCGTAATTAATTTCCTATTATAAAAGGAAATCTATAGCGATAGGTATACTCAATCTTAGCATGAGTATCATATCACTACAAGAAAAATTGCCACAGTGCATCAATCTGTGCCATTTCAATGTTAACAGGCTATGACAGAGAAAGGTCAAACCATGCAGACCACCTGCTACAAGCACGAGTAACTGATGATCATTTAATATGTAGCAGAGGTGCATCATAATACTATACATGGTGTACATGATATTCATTAAAGGTAAGGATTCAATTGGTCAAAAGTCTTACCTAGTTGTGCAAAGGTATAAGAGGAGTCAACAGGAAGAATCGATGCATGCAGATTGAACGAGAAGCGTGATGATTAACCCATGAACTGTCAGGCTTTGGAGCTGAACATCAAATAGAAGTGTTCAGCATATCTATAAAATACTTAAACAAATCATAGATTCCACGACGTCATTAGGAGTAAATGAATGGAAAAGGAGGGGAAGAAAGGCTAAGAGAAATGATATTGATGTAACATGTTTCTACAAAACAAAGAAGAACCATGAAACCAAATTGATTTTATCATTGCGAAGACAAATTATTTCAAGGCAATTTTTTTCTGTATGTAATTTGTTTCCAAGGTGTACTAATTATTTAAGAGGCATGAAAAGGTTATGGTCCGTCAGTCCCTTAAAATATTTGCAACTGAAGAGCCCAAATTGGAGAATTGTTGGACTAATAACCGTATATGTTAATTAATTCAAGAAAGGGATCGAGGAAGAAGATATGTCTCTCAAATGAGTCTAACTAGGAGATTATCAATACTAAGATACTGCACTTCGTCTTTTTTCTTAACCAAGGACGTGCCATTATATTTCTCAAATGGCAATCTGGCTAAGAATACCCAGTCTAGAGGAAAGCTTCATAGAATTAACAGGGCATCTGAAAATTGGCAAAAGTAAAAAGACTGGGAATTTAATTTTTTTTTTTTACTAGGCAAATTCTACACCTATTTATAGCAACCATTTTATGGTCGAACTCCGCTCCACTCAAGCAACTATACTTAGTGTCAGTCTGGATAAGTGTACCCACCATCTTAAGATAAGCACCTTCCTTGATGGAGAAAACCTCTGAATGGGTTTTAATCCAACCAATGGCCCGCTAGTTCTAAGGTTGCAATTTCTGTTCAAAACATTCAATTCGGCCGGCTGTATATACCTGGGATGTGCAGATAATTCTCCAGAGTAAGGATACAACAATATTTTTTATTGCAGCAAACGATTTAGATATGGACAAGTGCACATGCATGTGTAGAGAGAGAGAGAGAGAGTTAGTTGCTCAGCAAGATCTACAATCACTGAAAGCCCCAGCTACAATCCTTTCTCTAGCTAGTTGGGAGAATTGATCGAAAGGTAGAATTAGAAAGAGACTTCCTGAATTCTTCTTAAACAATATGGAAATGGATGAGTGCTAGGAAGACCATTGTATAAGATTTTATAACAGAACCTTTTCCAAGAGGGTCTTTCAGGGAGATATAACTAGCAGGCACAATGCTCTACTTCATTGATTAATAACGTAAACTTTGGTTCAAAAAATATTACTACTCTATTATGCTCGTTAAAGCCTCTTAATTTGTGTACTTAACTACAGTTTCATTGAAAAAGAACTATAATTTTCCCTAGGTTTATCTGATGTGAATAGGTGCTAACCGTTGAATATTATAAAATTCTTTCGAACAGACAGTTCAACTGGTGGTTGATCACTGTTCATACCATCAAGGTTTCCTCATTCATCAAAATTTTGCATAAGAGATATTGTTTCTTACACCATTATACCTCCAACATTTGAAACCCTTTGATCCAGAATTCCCATTATGGCAAGATAAAGAAGAAAAAAGTCGGAGACATTCATATATCAAGCAGACACTTGAAACCTAATGATTCTATGGAAACCAGCCAATATTTCGATGATTTTGCATTTTTTTTTTTTTTGCCTAGCTCATCAGCTTGAAACCCAAGACAAATTCCATTCACAAGACAGGTTCAAATATCATGCTAGAGATAATATAGCAGACTAATTGACAAAGCAATTTGCAAAAGAAATTATTTAAACAAAAACAAGTTCGCCAGTGGGAGAATGTGTTTAGCTAGGAATTTTACATATCAGTCTTGAGAATATCAATTCTAAGAAATGTATGTACTCCAGATAATAGGTTTTCACGCAAGCAAATCATCTATGAATTATACCATTTGATTAACTTGACAGTAACTAGGCATTGACCTTGGCAAAATATTTGCATCAAATATAAAAGAGTGGGTGTTTGGGGTAACTATGGCTTAAAATTTTTAACTTTCATGATGCCTTTGGTTTGTTCTATATTTTCTCTTCAACATGGATCCTATTGTCCTTGGAGAACAAACAACATGCTGTAAACTGGGTGATACTTAGAGGCTTTTGATTTGGATGGGCAACTTCTCTTCAGAGTAATCTTGCAACAGTGATCTGATTGAGAGAAGATTTGCGGATGGCTTGTGTACTAGTACTGGCTAGGGGGCATTTCAATCAGTTACGTCTTCCAAACATCACACAGGAACCATGCTCACTGTTATAACAATCTCGTTCTATCATGAAACTATGCAGTACATTGGGCTAGTTTTTAAGCTCCAAAGAGAGGAAATTGAGCAAGGTGGTCCTCTATCTGTGAGATGAGTCTCCTTGCTTGATGTTGTATTCAGAAAGGTAATGAGCCAGGTCATGTTTCCCATGATAGTTTTGACTCATAATCAGATTATTAACAGCAGCATATCTATGTATTTCATGCTCTAAAAGTCAGAGTTTTCATGGTTTCTTTTTTCCCACTGAACTTTTTTGTTTAGATGCATCCCTTGGTACATCTCATGCTTCTTACCCCATGTACTTGAGCTTTCTCTTTCAAAACTAATACTTCAACAGAGAGATCATCTCGTAACCTAGATTAGATACTTCATATCACATTCAAACAGATCCTATTTCACTACGTTTTAAGTTTATGTCAACAAAGTCTGAATAAAAAATTGATGAGTTTTGCACAAGCTTAGAAAACATGAAATGTTAGATAATAAATCTTCCTCAAAACAAAAGCCATACACCACAATTTAGTGAGCACTTGCCCTCATGTATGCAAGAAGTTCAAGTACATTGCCCATGGCATATCAGAAAGCATAATTTGCTCATAGTCACAAAATCATATTTATTTGAGAAACTATATTTCCTGATCTAATCTTGATAAACATTAAGACATCAAAGAATCTCACTGCACTGAAAACAAGCGAGGAAGAAGAGATGAAGAAACAGGGGACAAAGGGACAAGGAAAGAACAAACTAATGTCAGTTGTAGCACTTCCCAGAACTGTAAACTTTTCAGTGGAAATTAACAAAAAGGAAAATGTTTAACCAATCATAAAGACTTTAAGAAAAAGGAAATAAAGCGAGGATAGAAAGAATTGATATAAACTTGACTTCTTGAGGCTTCAGAAACTCCGAGAGGTTATGTGTTGCAATATTCAAGGTGCAACAGCAAATAGAATCACTACGAAACCGCATCCATCAGTAATAAACATAAGGAATCATAAAACTCCAGTAAGCTTGAGTTGTCAATTATCATATCTCACAATTTCAAAGTGGAGCTCAGTAGATACAAAATCAGCAACGGAAGCAAGTTCAGAAACTGACGTAATGCATGCCTCAGAGGTACTTGAATGCAACAACAGCATCGAGTCGCAGCCTCCAATTTTATCATTTGCATGGCCATAATATACTTCTTTATACCTAAAAGTGGCTAAGAGTCATCTAATCATTTATGAACAAACAAATTTTAGGAAAGTTTAGTTCTATTTTAGTATGATCAACAGACATACCAATGATTGATAATGCTGCTGCATACATTATGCACAGTTCCCATGTCACATAAAGGGAGCATGCTAAAAACATTTCTGCAACTTCTGCTGCCTAAAATCCTGTGCTCTGCCACTGTTCAAGAAGAACATGAAGAGTGTCCATCTCTGCAAGTCTTGTTGCCTAAGAAAGCACAAGGAGAAATATAAAGAAAGCATATCAAACTTAGGACCTTTGCAGGAGAAAAAGTTGCTCTTCGTGTAGTTTCATCATAAATCTAGGAATGCATTTCATGAGAAATGTTTTCTTTGAAAAGTTACCTGATTGAGTATATAAAAGATTGATCAAGGCATATATTAAATTATATCAACAAGTTTTTGATCGATTGAAGTTGGTGGGAATTTCAAATGACAAAGAGGCTTCTTATTGGATTGGCCACCTTCACCTTTTCTAACAGTATTTTTTATATACCCCTAAAGCGAGGTGCCTTTGTTTTTTCATTATGCTCTAAAAAGGTAAAGGTAATAAAAGGGCCAAATATTTTTCTCATCAACTATTTATTATTGTCCGCAAAGTCATTTATCTTAGTGTTTTGTCACCACATAACTATAAATGATCACAGGAATAGACTATTAGACAAGAAATTATCTCTACGAGAAATCGGGCTAAAACTATTTGTGTAGATGTGGCCGTTGTGTGAAAAAATTGTGCCCAAGAAGCAGGTTCTTACATCATAATGGGCAATAATTTCACAATTCATTTTTATACAAAATAAGTTGACCAGTCTAGTTAACATAACTTCACAAAAGCAGATGAAGACCATAATATGGTTCTAGACAGAGCACGATGGTAAATGAAATACATATAACATTGTGCATAATAAAGCCAGATTATTGGTAGTGTTAGCCATAGTCATATTTTATGAAAGAATAATGGGAAAAAAACCATTTGACAACTTTATAATGCATCGAAAATTCTACTTACTAACAGATTTGTTCAGATAATTCTTTTATTATCTATTAAAGAAATGATCATGGGAAAACATAGAAAGATAAAAAATAACTACGAGTGGATTATTTGAGGGTATTAATTCAGAATAATAACAAAGTGCTGTTGGCCAAATATAAACAAGGGGGTGGAGACGCAGTGATAAACTATATGATTTGCATCTCATTACTCTGGTTTCTTCCTGCCACAATGACGTGCCTATCCTCAACAATCACATAGCTATTCAATCAAAGAGTACAATCTGAAATTATTCACTAATTAAGACTCAATTACTAATCATCTCAATTAGAAAATAAAGATATATATCTGAAATGCACGTGGCTACTAAATATCAGTTTTTTACCCAACTGAAACTTCAAGGCTGTCCAGAGCAAATTTTGCCTTATACAAGAAAGACACATAGGGCCTTGTTACTTGTTTCAAGAAAAAGATATGAGGATAAGAGTCAGTGGTTCTCTCATGCATGCATGCATGCATTTAGCAACTCGAGGAAATCAGCATTAAGTTGCCAGCAGTAGAAATATTTCAGTATCAATATGCAGCTACTAATGGAATGAATGCATATCTCAAAGCTATATGATCAAAATCTTGCAGATCTTGTATGATATACTGATCGCAAACTTCCAAGAAATGATTATCAACCCATACTCACCCCGTAATTCATCTGCCAATCTCACCTAACTGCTAATTTGATATGGCTCTAACAACACTGAAGCAAAAACAGCAATGACTTTGAGAAACTAAATGTTACTTATTCCAGTGTGTCCGATCATTGGTACCCCAAAAGCTTATCTTTCATTGGTACCCCAAAAGCTTATCTTTCATTAATCAGGTTCCACTCAAACATTCAAGAAGCTTCCAGGACTTCCAGGTCATTCTCATTCATAAACACTATGACACAAAAGGATGAAAACAGAATCCTAATTTATTGTAAAGGCCTCGCAAATCAGAATTGACAATCAGCTTCTTGTGTTTTTGTCTCCATTCTACTAAATAACTTATCTAAACTCTGTTTCTCGTATTTTTCACATAGTCCACAGGGTGAAAGAAATTAGCCTCCTGACCAGTTATCCATGGGCAAAAATCAATGCTCTAATAACACTGAAGCAAAAACAGCAATAACTTTGAGAAACTAAATGTTACTTATTGATCTATAATATGAGCATACAGCATTGATCTATCATATTTAAACGAATCATAGACTATGCAATATCATAAACAGCAAATGAATGGAAAAGGATGGGAAAATGGCGATGAGAAATGACATTCAAGTTATTGGGTTCTATAAAACAGAGAAGGAATTCAAATTCATTTCTCAATTGCCTAGACAAATTATTTCAAGGCCATCTTTTCTATATGTAATGAGTTGCCAAAGCGTACTAATTATCTTAAAAGCATGAAAAGGTTAAGGTCAGATCAGTCCCTTGAAATATATGCATTGAAGAGCTCAAACTAGAGAATTGCTTGACCAAGAACCATATTTATTAGTAATTCACAATAAGGATCAAGAAGATACTTCTCTCAACGAGTCTACCGAATGGATTAGCAATTAAGATACTGCACTTCATCTTTTTTCCTTAAACATGGACATGCCATCCCATTTCTCAAAAGACAATCTGGCTAAGAATACCCAATCTAGGGGAAAAAGCCACATTTGACAAACAAGGCATCTGAAAAATGGCCAAAAGAAAAGACTGGGCATCTATTACTCTACCTTTTGTTACTGAGCAAATTTTACACCCATTCCTTGCAACCATCACATGGCTGAAGACCGTTCCATTGAATCAACTATACTTAGGGTGCATTTGATCTAGAATTTCCATTACTACAAGAGAAACAAGGAAAAAGTTGGAAATATCCATAAATCCATAGACACTTGAAAAGCAGAAAAAGAATGAATATCTGTGGAAGCAACCAACTATTTCTGATGATTCCGCATTTTCCCCAAGCTCATCAGCTTGAAACCCAAAACAGATTCTATTTGTAAAACATGTCCAAATACCATGCAAGAGGTAATCTAGCAGACTAATTGACAAAATGCTTTGCAAAAGGTACCATCCAAGCAAAAACAAGTTTGCAAAGAAAGTAATATGCTTAACTTAGGAAGTTTACATTTGGGTCCTAAGCATATCAACTTTAAGACATGTCTGTACTGCAGAAAACAGATATTGAGGCAAGCGAATTAACTTTGAAGTGTACCATTTAAATCAATTGACAGTAACTAGGCTATACACCTTGGCAAACTTCTTGCATCAGATTAAAAGAGATGTGCTTGGGTTGGCGATGGCTTAAACCTAGTGTCCTAGGAGATCAAACAACATGCCGTAAACAGGGCATACTTCAAGGCTTTTAATACGGATGGGCAAGTTCTCTCATAGAGTTATCGGCACTCTGGTGATCTGATTGAGAAGATTTATGGATGACATGTATACTAATACTGGTCTAGGATGGGTTTCAATCAGCTACAATTTCCAAACATCGCATATGAATCATGCTTACTGTTAACAACAGCTTTATTCTCTCTATCAAGAAAATATGCAATAATTAGGGCTGGTTTTTGAGTTTCACAGGGTGGAAATTGAACAAGGTGGTCCTATATCTGTGAGGAACATCCCCTTGCTTGATGTCGTATTCAGAAAGGCAATGAGCTACTTCATGTTTTCCACAACACTTTTGACTTATAATCAGATTATTAAGAGCAGCATACTTGAGACTCTTCTTCTAAAACTAATAATTCCACAGAAAGACATCATCTGTAATCTAGATTAGCTACTCTATGCACTGCTCCAATCACAATTAAATAGATCTATTTCACTAAGTTTTTAACTTTACGTCACCAAAGTCTGAGTAAAAGATTGATGAGTTCTGAACAAGCTTAGGAAACATGAAATGTCAGATCATGGCAGCATCAGACAGATGAAAAATCATACTGGAAACACATGCCGTACACCACAATTTAACAAGCACAAGTACTCATTTATGCAAGAAGAGACAATCGCAACTAATAAACAAGAAAAGAGATTTATTGACCGAGTACATTGCCCATGGCACATCAGAAATTCCTCATAGTTAAATTATCACATTTCTTTTAAGAAGCTATGCTTGTTAAATATTGGAAATGCATGCCATACACCTCCATCTAGCAAGCACGAGCCCTCATGTATCCAAGAAGAGACAATTGCAACTAATAAACAAGAAAAGAGATTTCTTATCGACTACATTGCCCATGGCATAGCAGAAAGCATAAATTCCTCATAGTTAAAGAATCATAATTCTTCAGATGCTAAATTTACCATTTTAAGAACATTAGAGACATCAAAGAATCTCGCTGGAATGAAAAAAAGCAAGGAAGAAGGGATGAAACAGGGGGGAATGAGAAAAGGAAAGAAAAAAACTAAGGTTACCTTGTAGTACTTCCCAAAAATGTAAATTTTTTAGGGAAAATTTAAAAGATAAGCAAATTTCTAACAAGTCACATTGATTTTAAAAAATAAAAGAAAACAAAACAGGGAAAGGAAGAAATAATTTTAACTTAACTTCTTGACACTTCTGGAAACTTGAGTTTCCTAGATTTGGACTTGGAAAAGAACATAAAAAGTGGAAAATTAGTTCCAAAATTAGTTCCATAAGCATCCATTTAATTTCATAGTTATGTGTTGCAATATTCAAAGTGTGACAACAAACATAATTACTACGAAACCACATCCATCATTAATCAACAATAGGAGTCATATAAACCTCCAGTAAACTTTAGTTGTCAATTGACAGATGTCACAATTTGAAAGTGGGGCCAAATAGATATGAAATCATTAACAAAAGCAAGTTCCAAAGCTGACCTATTGCATACCTCAGAGCTACATGAATAAAATGACAGTATTGAGCCACAACCTCCAAATATATCATTTGTACAACCATAATATACTTCATACCTAAAAATGGCTAACAGCCATCTAATCACATTTGAATTAACAAATTTGACGAAATTTTAGTTTTATTTCAATATGACCAACAGATGTACCAATTATTGATTTTGCTGCTACACACATTATGCAGGATTCACATGTCACATAAAGGGAGCATGCTGAAAACTTCTCTACAACTTCTGCAGACGAAAATCCAGTCCTTACTTCAATAAAAACATCAAGAGCTTCTGTCTCTCCATGTCTTGTTGCCTAGGAAAGCGCAAGGAGAAATAAAGAAAGCATATCAAACATAGGAGCTTTGTTAGAGAGAAAGCTGCTCTTAGTAGGAAATGCATTTCATGAAAAATTTCAGACCTTTCTTCAAATGCCCACAACACTGAGAGTCTAACAGAGGATCTTATACATGAAGCATGGACAATTCTCTTTGCTACTTACCATTAGGTATTCTAATTTCTAGTACTGAAGTGCAATATTCTTTGAAAGTTTATGTGAAATTTGTACTTATCTTCCCTATACTGGAGATTTTGTGAAGTCTCTTAACTCACTTCCTATAACTTCAGAATTTTGCATCTCTCACGACACCTTTTTAACCAAGAGAGGTGAAGCCACCATAACAACTTGTTCTCGTGTAATGTAAAGCAATAAATAAACCCCCAGAATAATCTATAAAATTATAATCTGTTTAGGCGATCAACTGCTCACTAACATATTCAAGCATGCAATACAGCACAATTTATAAGCACTCAACATTCTGATGCAGCAGCTTGCAACAGCTTTATTTCTATCCAAAAAAATAAATATCATTCCTCTATTCTCTCTATCCTCATTAAAGCTTTTACTTTGACTGTTCTCGGTCCAAAATTCAGACAGAGCACAATGGAAAACAAGAATCGTGAAACACTGTACATAATAAAGCAAGATTCTTGCTATTGTTAGTCGTAGTCATATTTTATGAAAGAACAATGGGAACAAAACCATTTACAGCCTAATAATGCATAGAAAACTCCGCATTTAAAAATATTTGTTCAGATATACCATTTTATCATATATTAAACATATATTAAGGCAGAACCACAAAAAAGATCAACAATAACTACAAGTGGATAATTTGAGAGTATCAATTCATAACAACAACAAAGTATTGTTGGCCAAAAATTTTAGAAAGGGGTGGAGAAGCAATGATAGACATACATTCCCTGTCTCATTAGTACTGTTTCTTCCTGTTGCAGTGAGGTGCACTTCCTCAACAATCAAACAGCTGTTCAATCAAGGTATAATATAAATATAATGTACAATGTGAAATCATTCACCAATTAAGACAAAAGATCTAATCATCTAAATTAGAAAATTAGGTAACATATATTAAATGCACCTGGTTACTGAAATCGATTTCTTACCCAACTGGAACTTCAAGGCTGTCCAAAGTAAGCTTTGCCTTATTCATTAAATAAAAAAGAAAAAAGCAAATAGGTCTAGTTACTTGTTAGCAGAATAAAAATATGGGTATAATAGTCAGAATTCTCTCATACATGATACAGGTAATTCAAGTGGAAATCAACATCAACTTGCCAGCAATAGAAATATTTATATATCAATATGCAGCTACTTTCGAACCCATATCTTGTAGCTATAAGATCAAGATCTTGTAGGTCCTGTATAGTATGCTGGTCACATACTTCCAAGTAATGATTATTAATACATACTCATTATGTAGTACAGATGCGAATCCCACCTAACATTGAAACTGATATGGCTCTACCAACACTAAAGCAAAAAACAATGACTAATTTGACAAACTACATGTTGCTTATTTCAGTGTCTTATTATTGGTACCTCAAAAGTTTATCTTTCATTAATCAAGTATCACTCAAACGTTCAAGAAGCATCCAGGAGTTTTAGCTTCTCAGTCATTTTCCTTTGTGAAAGCTATGGCACGTATGGATAAAAAGAGAATCCTAAACTGTTACGAAGGCCTCATAATTCAGAATAGAAGGTCAGCTTCTTGTGCTTTTGTCTCTAATCTACTGAATAACTTATGTAACCTCCGTGTTTCTCATTTCTTTTTCATGTCCACAGTCCACAGGGCAAAGGAAAATAACCACCTAACTAGATATCCATGGGAACAACCAATGTTCACATTACTCCCACACTCCAAGTAAATTTGGTTTTCAATTCTCCCTAGTGATTAAAAGACTTGAGTGTCAAGTGACCTTTCCTAGTGGCTTGCCATCTCTCTGCATCTTCTTCACTTCTCTATGGTTTTGCCTATTCAAGCGCCCCATAAAACATAGAGACAGAGCCCTATATCCCAGTGATCGAAGTTTCTCAGAATTCAATTCTACTGTCAAACCGATCACCCACTGCACATCTGTATGATGAGTACATACTGCACATCCGCATTTCCTAGACACCTCAAAATCACCCAAATCTACCCATCCCTTCCAACTTATAGTGCCTGGATTGGCTCATCTTTTTTGCCTGAAACGGGGACTGAACCAACCCATGTACAACCTACTTCCCATTATTTTCCTCTCCCTCACTTGTTTTTCCTTCGAACCTCAGCATAGAATCAATTTTTTAACCTGTGAATTCACTACCAAGCATCCCCAGACAGAACTCACCAAGAAACACTGATTCAGCGTCTCTCAAACAAATACAACGACACATCCTTCAAGTTCCCGCGCAATTGCAACACCAAACGAATCGAACTCAAAATCCAGCTCAAGTATTAAATCATCTTAATAAAATTCGGATGTGCCGGGCGTTACCTAATCTATAGCAAGCTGCACGAAGCCCAGAACGAACCTCAGCAGAGAATCGTTCACCCGAAGCAATGGAAATTCCATGGCTTCGTTTGGCGGTGGCAGTCCGTCGCCTCCGCTGGCCGTCGGGTTCGCTAGGGACTCCGTTTCAGTAAGAGGAACTTCTTCCTCCTCTATTCGTCACCTCCGATGGCAGGTGGCGATCTTCCATTTCGTCACAGCTCACTGGTGTCATATCGATGGGGTTGGAAGTTTGGCTATGGTGGAGGAAAAGGAAGGAGCTTCCTAACAAACAAGAAAATCAAAGAAAAAGAAGAAATAAAAAAAAAAGGAAGGAGCTTACTGACAACGGGCAAATAAAAAGAAGAAGAAGAAGAAATTGAAGGTTAAAAGCGGACGAAAAAGTACATAATTAGACGGTTTGATGTATAGATGGAAGGTTTATTGTCGAGAAAGATGAAAATGATCGATTTTGATACATTCCTTTTATTTCACGGTAAATTCGACATTTTTTTTATATAATTTTCAAAAAGCCGTTTTTCCAAAAACAAAGACAATATAGCAAGAATAACTATACGTTCAAGGCTGTAGATAATTTGTTATGAAACACATGTTCGAATCTATTTATAATAATAATAGAGGAAGGGAGAGCAATTGGGATCGCTCCATGGTTCCGTATCCGAGTACGAAAATGGTGAATAAATGTGAATAAAAGTGGATACACTGAAAGTTGGAATTAATTAGAAAGGGAATGAATCGAAATGAAAAATCATGGAAATGAAAGCGCAAGATTGAAAGTGCATGGAAAGAGAGTAAAATTGGAAACAAAGATAAAGAATGTGCCACGCCCCAAACCTTAAGCACGTGCCCATCCTTCGGTGGTTGATGAAATATGCGACATCTTAGGACGCGTCGTCGACCCATTCATTTTCTTGCACATGTGAAAGCGAATTAAAAATCTGTGACAGCAAACAACATGGAATAGGTAAGTGGGACAATCACATCAAACCGAGCACCTTTATACACAAAGGTTTTACAAAAGATCAGCTTTCAAAAAAGAACAATCCTACGACCTATTAGTCGAACATGTTTACCAATCCTTAATGTCACGCCTCGATCCTCAGGCATGCGCACATCCCTTACCTTTGGTGTATTTTAAAATGCGATATCCTAGTACTATATATCACCGACCCTTTCATTTTCATATGCACATGCGGAAGCAATTAAAAATCCCTAGACAATAAAACATTGGGATAGAATAGTAGGACTAAATTTCAAACTCTTAAAAACCTTCACTCTTATATACAAGGTGAACTATTTGATTCAATTCACAACAAGCCAGTTTAAAAACAAGGTCTACAAGCAGAAGTGGGGTTCTACAAGCTACGGATCCTCGTCCTCCTCTTCATCATCCTCCACACTCCAACTAGAGCCTTCAACAGACTACATCGGACTTTCGAGATCTTCAAAATCCAAGTCTACTGCATCTAGGGACCTGAAATGGTTATTCAATAACCAATGAGAATACATTTCAGCAAGTTCTACCCCCTAAGACCCGATTAGTAAACTAATACACCTTAGGGTTGCCTATGCACAACATGAGTCAGGGGACTTACCTTGGCCTCAGATTCCACTTGCATATTAACACAGATCAGATATGCACCCAAACAATTACATCACTGATCGAAGCATCGATCAAATCGACCTAGTCGATTACACACCAACAAGACCACTCACGGTCACTTCCATTCAATCGATCAATTCACAACATCAAATCACACTCAGATTGAATCATTGATCAATCGACTTAGTCGATTACATGTCAATTGGATTATTTCTAGGTCATTCACTCCATCCCATATAACCTCTAATAGTATACTTAGTCATAGAGCTCCATTAATACTCTCGGGTATCATTTTCGCCAAGGTGACTTAAGTATCAAATGGTCTACGTGCATTTTTTAAGGCGCCATTTTCGTACAGTGATATTCCTCATTATCGAACCACACCCGTCATAGGTCACAAATCATTGACATTCTACATGTGTTCTTTAAGGCGTCGTTTTCACACAGTAATATTTTTAATCACTGAACCACGCCTACCATAAGTCATAGACAGTCTACGTGCGTTCTTTAAGGCACTATTTTCGCATAGTGATGTACTTTATCATCGAACCACGCCTATCTATACTTCGTACTTGATCGGTCTCAACCAATAGAATTCTCAGTTAGCTCTCACCACTCTCTCCACTAACAAGGCATTACAATTGCTAACTAGCCATACCCGACCATCTACCAATCAATAATTCAATTTCACTCAATTTCAATCAATTTAGGATAAATCCCTAAAATATCACAATTTATTTATTTTCGTACAACGTAGAGCTCAAATAAATAAACGGACTACACCACGACAATCAGCACGAAATTCCGATCGTTGGTCACCTCAGCATTAATTTCTAAAAAATAAATAAATAATTAATTAATTTAGAAAATTAATTAATAAATATTAAAATTCAATTTACCTCAAAATAAATCCCGATTAAATAAACAGACTTCACCACGGTCATCAGCATAATATTCCGGTCACTGGCCATCCCAGTTGAATTTTCGAAAAATAAATAATTAATTAATTTAATTCCGAAAAATAAATAAATAAACACAATAATTCCAATTTAGCACAATATGAAGCTCAATTAAAGAAATGGCCTGTGCCACGATCATCAACATAAAATCTCGGTCATTGGCCATCCCGGTTGAATTTTAGGAAAATACATAATTAAATAATTAATTTCGAAAAATAATATTTAATTTCTAAAAACACCATTTATGCCCGAATTGCCAAATTAACGCCCGATAAGGGTTGGGGAAAATCCCAAGAGGCATCCAATAAATACTATAGGCAATTCTCTATCTAAGTACACTAATCAAACAACTAATATGCAATGAAATTAACTAATAATCACTAATCAATTCTAATGTAACCCCTAATTACACTTAATTAACACTAATGAACATTTAAGTATAATTAGCAAACTAAGAATGCATTAGTGAGTAAAACTCACTCAAAACGACGGGCTCGACTTTCCTCAAAGTGGGCCGAGCATCTAGGCTCGGAAAGACGGCCAAAACTAGCCAAACGTCTGTTGCAATACCCATTTTTCTTCTCTATGCCCGCTACTGGTTGGGGGCAAAGGAGGACTGATCCGGAGCTGGGTTGGGTCGGAAATGGACCGAGGGGCTGAACAAGACCTAGGCGGGGCTTCACGGTGGCTAGAGGTGGTCGGGCGGCGGCCTGAGGTGGCCGAACGAGACCGACCAAAGGTGGCAGGAGCTGGACAGCTCAATTGGACGAGGCGGATGGCGTTCGAGCGGACAAGAGGGAGACGAACGGTAGCATGGCGGCGAACGGCGGAGGGCGATGGCATCGCGTGCGGTCACTGGCTGCTCCGGCATCCTCAGATCTGTTGGGTCTTCGCGCAGCCACCAAAAAAGAAGGAAAAGAAGAGACCGGTGGCAGTGGAAGGGGGAGAGGCGGAGGGCGCGCAGTAAGGCACGGCCGGCCGCGAAGCAGCAGCTGCGGCTCTAGCTTGTCGAAAGCCCAACCCAACTTGGGTCCAGCCCAAAAGCAAGAAATTCTCAGTTGAGCTGAGATTTGTTGGGCCAAGTCTAAGGCCCGATCCAAGCACGCCGTTGTTGTCGAAAGCCCGATTTCGGCCACTGTCGCATCGCCGTCACGATGTCCCAGTTCCCGCTTTTATTCAAGTGATTTTTACTCACTAATACTTTCTTAGTTTGCTAATTATGCTTAAGGGTTTGGTTAAATTTAATTAAGTGCAATTATGTGGTTAGATTAGATTAGAACAATTAATTGGTGACTTATCGATGTATGTTAGGTGGTTAGATTTAGTCAATAGCAAATAGAAATGTGCTATTATTTATCGAACAAGTCTCGATAATTTTCCAGGCCCATTTCGACGTCCAATTTAGCATTACGAGCCTAAATTTGATTTATTTATATTTAATAATTATTTTGCGAAATTAATTAATTGATTATTTATTTTCCGAAAATTCAACCGGGATGGTCAATGACCGGAATTTCGTGCTGATTGTCATGGTGCAGTCTGTTTATTTATTTAAGCTTTATTTGGTGCTAAAGTAATTTATGAGTGATTTTAGGATTCATTCCAAAATCGGATCTTGAAAGAGTCAGGTGGGACCGTAAAACCATCAGATTTTGAAAGGGTCGGGTGGGACCGTAAAGCCATCAAATTTTGAAAGGGTCGGGTGGGACCGTAAAGCCATCAGATTTTAAAAGGATCGAGGTGAGACTGTAAAGCCATCAGATTTTAAAAGGATCGGGTGGGACCGTAAAGCCATTGGATCTTGAAATGGTCAGGTGGGACCGTAAAGCCATCGGATCTTGAAAGGGTCGAGTGGGATCTTAAAGCTATTAAATCTAAGAAAGTTGCTTAGTGGGGTTGTGATTACCACCTATAAATAAGCTATGTCGCAAGAACCGTGATTGATAATTGGGAGTTGAGTTGGAATAGTAGAAATGACCAGAAGTGGTCTTGTGAATATGAAATCGACTAGGTTAATTGATTGAGATATCAATCTATGATGTGATTGTTTGGGTGCCTATTGAACTATGCTAACATGCAGGTGGAATCTGAGGCCAAGGTAAGTCCTTTGACCCGTGTGTGCATAGGCAGACTGGATAGCATATTAGTTTACTAATCGAGTCTTAGGAAGTAGAACTTGCTGAGACATAGTCTCATCCCGGTTGTGGGATAATATTTCAGGCCCCTAGATCACGTGAGGATGAGCCGACATCTGGAGCCAAGGATGACCTTAAAGAAGATGATGAAGAGTTTAAAAGAAACGAGCTGAGTGGAGAAGAATCGAAGGAGGATTAGTTTGATCTTGACTACGATTTGGATGAGGACTGAGATCCCATCCCCTTTTGTGAACCCTGTATATATGTGGATAAACTGAGACTAAAAAGTTGTGAATAGTTTTGTGAAGCTCTTCGAATTATGCTCTGTATAAAAGTATGGTTGTGGATTTCAATATGAAAAATATGGCCTTACTTTTCTTTCCCATCGTTTTATTGTCTGGGGATTTATAATTACTTCCACATGTGTATTAAAAATGAAAGAGTCAATGACATATAGTCTTGGGATATCGCACTTTAAAATCGACCAAGTAGAAAGATGGGCGTGTCCCCGAGGATCGAGGCATGACATGAGCGGCTTGAAGCAGTGAGGAGAGATGGCAGTGGTTGCAACGGCCTAAGTGGGCCACGACGGTGGCAAATGGTGGTTGGACGGCGATGGCGAGGCCCTGATAGCAACCGGGGGCTCGGGGGACGGCAAGGAAGCTCAGAACGAGTGGTTGGGCACGATAGAGGCACGAGTTGGCGGGGCGACGCACGACAGGCTTGGGCGGCGCGAGCAGTGACTCTGGTGGTCAGGAGGCTGGTTGACGGCAAGAGGGTCCTCTCTGGTTTCTCTCTGCAATTTTGAGCTTCTTAGACTCTCAACAATGGATAAAGCAGCTTACTTGGAGAAGAAGAGGCCAGCTGAAGATGGAGGGTCTCATTTTGCCTCCAAAGTCCACACTTCTATCCAATTCTCCCTTGGCAAGGCCCCACCACAATTGGGTGTCATCCAAGGCCAATTTACAGCCCTTAAACTTCCCTTAGAAGCTTCATTCGATGCCTCAAATGTTGCACACCAAGGGACTTACGAATTTTGGACCACTTCCCTCCAAATCCACTTCAATTCTCTTTCAATTGAACCTAAATTGATGCCCATAATTTTCAACCAAGATGCCATCGTCCCTCTTAGGATTTTTCCTCGTCAATTGAACTAACTTGAATCCCAAAAACGCTACCAAAAATGACGCTATGATTTTCCTAGTAAAAAATGGCCCTACTTTGAATTTTTGCCAAAAATCCCGGTTTGCAAAAAAATCTTCAAAGGATGAGTGGACGTTCCTAAAATGAATCATGACATGATAGAACTTTCAATTTATGAAATCGGGTTTAAATTTGCAGTTAATTATGATTTAGCGCGATTTTAGTGTGACCTAACCTATCGGGTAGCTTTTAGGAATTTTTAGTGCAATTGACTCATGGTCAATTATTTTCGAGCCACATTGTGCATCTTCGACTCATTGGCAACTCTCGGTTGTTGTGAAAATCTTAAGATTTCAAATATGGCCACATGGTACAAAAATGACAGAAAAATCGGTCTAGTGTCGTTCGACAGAAATTTTGCAATCAGGTACAATCACCCACACGCTAATCACATACCTCTATTGAATTGACCTATCTCTAGTCTCTAATCAATTTTTGACGGTACCGTAATGACATTTGCAGATTAACACTATCGAGAGTCAATTCCTAGTCAAAATCTCAAGTTTATTGCATTTAGATTCCTTAACAACTTCACTTGATAGACTAGTTATCTTATGAGTGGCCAACTCAGGGAAAAGAACTATAGGCGCGTCGATGAAAAACCCAACTTATTCAATTGAAAATAGAACCTAAAAATCAGGATGTCACAACACTTTTCTTCTTATAAAAATTTCGTTCTCGAAATTTAAACCATTTCAAATCTTTAAATAAATAGGTGGGGGTATTGTCGTCTTATTGAATCTTCACTTTCTCAAGTTGTTCATTCGGTGCCGTGGTGTTGCTAGACCACTTTAACTAACGGGATTGTCTTGATGCGCAGAACTTGTTCCTTACGGTCTACAATTTGAACCAGTCTCTCCATGTACGACACGCTGTCATCCATGTCTAAGTCTTTGAAATTTAGCACGTGGGTCCGGTCAAGCTCATACTTCCTCAACATCAACATGTGAGAGATGTCATGCACTTGCGCTAATCTCGGTAGCAAAGCAAGACAGTATGCTAAATCCTTATCATTTCCAAAATCTTGAAGGGACCTACGTGTCTTAGACTCAGCTTCCTTTTTGTGACATCCCGAATTTCGACCCCGTCTCGAACATATGAAATGTGCATATCGTCGGCGTGCCTATGGTCCTTTTTCTCGAGTGATCACTCACGAGTTAACTAACTTATTGGGTGAAGCCGTTAAAGTGGATATATCCGCGGTAAAATCCCTAAAAGCTACCTAATTTGTTGGATTGGACTAAAATAACGTTCGGTCGATTTTAATCATGAAATTTAATTCGGTTTTGGGAATCGAATATCCGAGCGTGTC